>CM037853.1:28197872-28418702 GCA_021234595.1 Delia radicum
GTGAATAATTTGTGTGTACTAGTAAAACCACTACGAGAGTCATTGAGGTGGACACAGAGCTAGCCTAACACGGTGTCCACATTAAATATTAACTTGGATATAATATGTGCGACCACACCAACAGAATAACGGAATTAAAATATCTATATTTATACTAAGGTTTAGGGTGGAGAATACGTATTCATATTAATATCATGTCTTCTCATAATTTTCTGTTTCCCGTTGAGTAAAGACATCCGGGTTTTTTTTTAAATTTTCAACCACTCGATTCAAAAATAACTTTAAATTGATTTATAATAATTAAACAATTTTTAATACACTTTTTCTTCTTGTGTGTTTTATTTTTAGGCGTTATTTTTTTGTGTATAATCTTTTATGTAGCGTTAGGTTAGGTTAGGAAGGGTTATGTGCCCAAGGGCACATCTCCACTCGGAGACCAATACGGTCCATTGTGAATCCCTTCAGTGAAAAACAGTAAGAAAGAATAGAAATAGACAGCAGAAAGATTAAAAGATAGATATAGGAAAGATAGAAAGGATATATACTCCCCAGAACCAGCTCCTATCGTCTCCTTGCTAGAAACAGCCGTCCTATCCCCCTGACAAATATCAGCAAATCTACTGGATTGCATCCAGCGACACACCCAAGTTCGTCGTGAAATCTATCTCCTAGCCATTTCTGTCTGAGACCCTGCAACCTAGGACAGTGGCACATTATATGCTCAACTGTCTCTAGTTCCTCAACGTCCTCGCACAACCTGCAAAAATCCGGTATGTCCCTGTCCCATCTGCTTGTGAAAGCCCTGACAGAACCCCGTAAGGGTCCTGAGACCCTCCCTGTCCAGTCCCAAAAGAACCTTGGTTGCCCTGCGTCCAATGCGGGCCATAACGCCCTAGGCACCCTGCAATCCATTCTGTCCCTCCATGATTGGTTAACGGTTTCGCGAAATCCCTTCCGTATAACCTCAAAGTAGTAACATAGTGGGGCTTTACCCCCCCCCCACCCCCCCGTCCCTTACTGCCAAGTCCAGATTCGAACCCTCCCTCGCAAGTTCGTCCACCGACTCATTGCCATCCACCTTGCGGTGTCCGGGTACCCAACACAGCCTCACTGTGAATGCCTCCATGAGCTCCCTCAGAGCACACCTACATCGTGCGACCAGTCGCGAGCGCACCGTGTAGTTTGTTAGTGCTCTGAGCGCTGCCTGACTATCGACATAAATTGTCACCCTAGATCCCCCAACGTGTATGTATGTGTGTTTGTATTTTGACAGCTCATATCATGATATTGTTGTTTAGAGATTTATCATAACAACTCTCTTTTGATATCGGATATAATACTAACAGTAACAGTAATGCGTGGTCCAGACGTTATAAAATTCTCTTTGCGATTGAATTTGAAGTTTTTTTACAGAAAAATATCAAAGTTAATATCTAGTGTGGATACCGTGTAAGACATGCAACTGCACTTCACTGTTGTCCATTGGGTATTTTTCAGTAAAATCTATCGATTTTTAAACGAATTTAGCTGAATAAAACATGATTTAGTTTTTAGCAGTATATAAAGCAAATTTTTTTTAAGTCAGCCTTGACTATTTTTATGCGTTATTGCATTTATTTCCTTGTCAATATTATTGCGATATTATCTGGTATATGATGAAAAAATATCATTTTGAAATTGATCGTTTTGAAATTTGGATCCCAAATATTTCGTATTGTTTTTAATTTAAAAAATAAATAAAAATGTAAATAAAAATTTCTGATTTAACTGAAGCGATTAAAAATAATTTCAATCATCTTTTTACTTTCTATTCACATTTTTCGATTTTGAACCAATTCGATTGAAATTAAAATCGATCGGTTTTCATCACATGACAGTATTTAGCGATTTATAGCTAGATTTTTAACCAAAACTGAAAAGTTCGATAAGTTTAGGAAAATAAAATAAACAGTTTTCGGATATACATATCACAATTTTCCGATTTCCAATTGCTATTAATTTTTCATATAAACGAACCGAATCTTTAGCTGTTTGTAAGAATTTCTCGTAGGAATTTAAATTTTATTTCGTTTTTTATTTTGAATACAAATTACAAATTTGGCAATTTACAATATTCCCTTCATTTTGATAAATACAAGAAATCAGCTAAACTTTAAAATTTAGATAAATTTTACAAGAACTGTAATCTCGGTTTTGTTGATTCTGATTTATCAAAACATCCGGAACTATAACGTGACTCAACATATATACATTCATACATCAAAATTCGTACAGTTTTCGAACACAGTGTTTTAAGAGGAGTTGCAAAAAGAAACAAAACGATATTAACGAGATGAAAACATAAAACTACGCCCATTTAAAGTTTTAATCAGAAATCAAATAAAAATTCTTCACAATACAAATTTATAATAACAGACGGAGTTCAAGTTAATTGTAATCAATTAAACAAAATTAAAAAAAAAAAAACATATTCGTCCAAGAAATTAAAAGAACAAAAAACTTAAAAAAAAAAGAATATAAAAAAATATCTGAGTCATACTTAACTCCAAGTATGATTGCATAAAAAAATCGAAGAAAACAAAATGGACCAATGTAAATATTTAAATAACAATACCCACAAAGAAACAATGTAGATTCCACAGAATTTGTAGAAACAAAAAATGGAATCGACAATAACAACAACATTAAATTACACAAATACATTACGTACATTACCGCGTAAACGGCGACCTCGTGCAGTGGGTGAAGTATCAATAACTTGTCCCTCAAGTTGTGTATACATAAATGGCGACATTAAAGAGGAAGATGAAGAATCATCGCAAACAGATCCTGTTTATCAAAATACTTGTATAGAAGAATTGCAACAAAAACTGGAATCTATTCAAAAACAAGAGGAAACATGTTTTAAACAACATGTTCAACGTCGTCAGCGTATACATTTGACGTTTATACGTGCCACCATAGCCGAAGTGGATGAAACACGTGAAGGCATGGTGATGAGTACATTTGTAGGTTGGTATAGTCAATTTTATTTATTTAACAACTTAAAATAAAAAAAAAAATATACAGTAAATCGAATAAATATCCATTTAGAATTTACAGAAATTTAAGATTTGTTTACTGCTGAAAAAAAAATACGTGATCTCAAATAAAAGTTTTTTTTTCAAATGTCCTGAAGATTTGTTTACTGCTGAAAAAAAAATACGTGATCACAAATAAAAGTTTTTTTTCCAAATGTCCTGCATGATCCTTATAACTAGGGCAAGGTATTTCATGCACTTAAAAAACGAAAATATGCTCTTATAAAATGTAGCTAAAAGCTAAAAATATGGACAGGCTTAAAACTAAATTTTTTCAAAAATTCCATACTTAGAAACAAAGAAAATAAAAAAAATATGAAGAAGGTCGTTATGTTGCCAATAGAAACAGAATCTAATGCATTTCTTTGGGCCACAAAGATTTTTGAAATGTAAAATATATAAAAGCGTATCAGTATTTTATTTTGTTTTTTTTTATTTAAAAATTTTGAAAAATACAACAAATAAATTGAAAATTTCCATAAAAAATATGCATTACAAAGGGCAAAGTATATATGCACAGCAAAAATATTGCGAAGTAGTTCCAAATAAACAACATTTTCATTACACACAAAGTAGCTACTGATTTTTCTGATCTAACGCTGGTCTTTTAGATCAGTTCCTAAACTTAGCATATAATGTCATCATATACAAGGCTAACTAGTAGAAATGTCACGAATGTTACAATTTGGTATTTGACATACTCGAATGGAATTGGGAGTTTGTGTCTTTTAACAAATATTTTCTTTAATCTAGATGTCGCTTTGAATTTGTGTTTTCTGACCTTTAAATTTAAAAAACAATGATTACAAAATATCAGACTTAACAATAGTTTTCTTTCTTTCCAGTTAAACGAAAAACTATTATTTCGCTTTGTTTTTAAAGCTAGAAAGCTGTTTAAAAAGTTTTTTTTTTTTAATTAGCACTCCTACAGATACATATTATCATTCAGTAAAAAAGATGTGACTTGACATCAATCCTTAATCACTAATCAAAAATAACAAATTAAGTTCTATGAAAAACACCCAAAAATACAATCTTTCATAACCTTACACATAGTACTTTTAATAAAGTGAAGTTTGAGGAATTTGCATTACCTCCGTCCTATGACAACCCCATGTTAAAATCATGCGTGTTTCACCTCAATTTGCACTACATCTGAATCCGTATATGTGATGATTTTACTACATCTTTTTCCACTCTTTTTTCGCTGGGTGTGTATAAAAAGCACAAAATATACATTAGAAGTTAAAATATGCTAAAACATGCATTGTTGTCAACATATGCGAAAATATGCAACTACACTTAGAATACTATGTAGGTAAAGACAACTGCATATGTAGTTAAAAACAAATGAAATTTCACTTACAAATGAAATTTCACGACTTACATTTCAGTAAATTCAACTAACATTGTCATTTGTTTTTAAATGTTCAAAAAATGACTAACAATTGTAGTAAAAATGAACCACATATGTTAGTAAAAAATAAACAAACATTTATTTTTTAAATAACAAAAAACAATTGTATAAAATGAATGTAAAATCATAAAACAGTCATTTGATGTGGTTTGTTTTTTTAAATGAACTACAATGTTAGCAAAAAGTTTAATTTAAATGACTGACATTTACATTAAAAATAATGAAACTGTATTACAACCCAAACAACTACACATTTTTAAAGCAGAAGTTCCCTGAGTGTACAAATCGATGCCGTTTTTGTTCTATATTTGATAATTCGAATAATTATGTAGTCCATATTAGTTTTTACTATCGAAAAAAATACATCATTGCCCTAATTGTAGTACATTATGTAGATTTAGCTATGTTGTGTCTAGTGATCTAAATTTTTAACAAAATTTTTTGATATTGAAAATGGGCGAAATCTGTCGACGTGTTTAATAGCTATGAAAAATAGTGTGAAATCTTACTGAAAGAAAATTTAAGTTTTGGACTCATTCCATATAAAACCAACAACAAAAATCGAATTTTCATCTTCTGTACCAAGTTTAATTAAAATGGATGACATAGTCCAAATCCAAGTTGGTAACTCTTACGATTGTTTTAAAATTTGAAAAAAACCGAAAATTTAACAAGATTTTAAAGCTACTCTTACTCTGCTTTAAATATAATTTTAAAAAATATTTTTCGAATGTAAAATTCATTTTTTTTTCAAAATCCGCGGCTCAAGCCGCTGTATTTCAAAAAACTGTTTTTTTTTATTCTTTAAAAAAATATGTTAATTATAAATTATTCCCCTATGCCGTTGCCAAAAACCTATATCGCAGTCTTACGAATTCCAAAGTTATGAATAAAAATGTAAACAAATATAATTAAAAAACCGATAACTCAGGAACCCGCTGGAGTACATTATAGGAATCTTGCAACGGTATAGAAAAAGCATTTATAATTAACATACATTTTTTTTTTTAAAGTTTGGAAAGCCAGGTTTTTTAAATACAGCGGTTTGAATTTTTAAAATTTAATTACCAAATCAGAATCAAATGCCAAAAAACCAATTCAACACAATTTAATTAGAAAATTTACTTATTTTGTCGCCATATTGGATCCGCCTTTTGAATTTTTGAGTTCCTTTTTAAAATCACCCACCCCTCAAACCTTTTGGTGCACAATTTTAGACAGTCTTTTTTAAAATATAGTTATCGAATCAGAATCTGTTGCCCTAAAACCAATTTAACTAAAAGATTTTGTTTAATCGGATGAAAATTTACTATTTTTGCTGCCATTTACTATTTTGAATTTTGAGGCTTTCTTTAAATCACCCCAAAATCTCTTGTTGCACAGTTACAGTCAGCGCAACTACGGGGAAGACGTTTTGCCAAAATAAAAATTTCTTACTAACTTCGACTCCTTTATTATGTGCGCCATTTTGAATTTTTGAAATCTAGTTGCGATATCTGTATCAGTTGCCAAATCATCACAAAGCTTCTGTTTGATCAGATAAAAAACTTACTTTTTTGTAGCCATATTAAATCCGTCATTTCTCACATAATCTCCCCGAATACGTTAAAGTCTTTTATTAAAGTAAAAAATATGAAAAATTTTAATTATTTTTTGAAAAAAATTTCAGTTATTTTTACGACATTGTTGATTTTGTTGGTTTTCCTACACTCGTTAGATAACAGCTAAAAATAACAAGATTTTTAGTTATTTTAACGCTTATTATCTCTTACCTTTAGAATTGTTCATTTCGCTTCCTTCAGGACTCTGATATGATTGGCCGTCAAAGTTAGAAGAGAGCAGGTTTTTTTTATCTGTTTTTTATATTGTTATTTTTCGAATTGAAATTTTTAATTGCATTTTTATTTTTATCTGCTGATTCCAAATCTGGTCTAAAAATTTGTATATACCTTTAAAATTTTAAAATTCGCCACAATGAACAATGAGCAGTTTAAATTCTACTTAAGATACAAACGGGACGTGAAATCATGCTCAAGTTTAGTTGATTTCTCTCTTTATTATGTATGCCTGGCCAACACTACGCTGGAATGGGTGAATATTTTTCTTAATAATAACAAGTCAACTTCCTCCACATTTTTAAATTAACCGAACTGAGGGCATCCAGAAATCGTGTTAGGTTATTCAAATCATCTTTAGGTTTTAAGATATTACTCTTAATAACAGAGAAATGGCAAAAAGTTCTACAAAAAAACTATGTCGGTGGTGGATTATCTGAGAAATCGAACGATAAGGGTCTCGTTCAAAGAGTTTAATCTAAAGTCTAGTCAGACTGTTGAAATTTCCGTTCGGGCTAATAGAGTAAGCGTGTCTCTTCTTTACGTTTTAAAATTAACTGAACTTAAAGATTCCAGAAATCGTATTAGATTGCTCGAATCATCTTTAGTTTTTGAGATATCACTCTTAATAACAATGATGTAAAAATTCAAACAAAATTACGTTGTTCATGGGAGTTTATGACTAAATTCAGTTGTGTCCGTTGTTAGAGCGTCGAAATTTTCGTTGTTTCTAATAAAGTAGGCGTGTCTCTTCTCAATGTTTTTGGTAATCAAATGCTCTTGATGTTCTGGGCATTTAAAACTAATGTGCTGTGCGTTCATTCTTATATCTGGCCGAAAGTTAAATCCAACTCTCATATATTGATAGGAGCATTAATATAAACCAATCTACTTATAAGAATTTAGTTTTTCGAATCGAATTTATTTAAAAATAATCTCTATATCATGTGTTTTTTATATAATTTTAATTCCCGATGTATAAACCATTCATATTAAATGTTTTAATTTCATATTTCTCTTTCCAGATGATCCCGATCATTATTACGAGCAACTTTCGCCACAAGCCCTATCCAAACGACACTCATTACTTGAGCAAAGCCGTGCGAATAGCTTACAAAGACATCAAGAATCAATACGTGTTTCGAAACGTGTTTCGAAACGTGGCAAACAAATGTCCTATTCAGCCCACGCATTAGGTCAACATATATCCGATGATTCATTTGATTCCGATACAGATGATAACTATGAAAAGGGACATTTTAAAAATTCTCATAACGATAGTGGTGTAGATATACCAACAAAATTACCGGAACCTCCATCATCGACGAATCAAATGTATTCAATTGTTAAGAAATTTAAAAATTTCATAGTGAATAAGAAATCTCCAAATAGTTCCAAACATGGTGGTAGTCAACAAAAGATCTATGATAATTCATCACAATTCTATGTTAATGGACAGTTTGAAGGAAAGTCATCATCGTTACAAGTACCAGAAACCAAAGAGTTAAGTACTTCTGAAAAGAATTTAATAATGGCTCAAAGTACAGTATCTAAACCTGAGGCCCTAAATACCTCAACGACACCGAGAAAATCCAAATCCGGTAAAAGTTTAAAATCCCGTTTGCGTAAAAGTTTAGTAGGATTTGATAATAAGCAACTATCAACTTTAACGCCAACAAGAAGTACATTTTATATTGAAGATCCTGTGCAAGATGACAATAATGGACAAATGGATTCGGGATTTTCAGAAAAAGCTTTATCAGGTGATCTGCCTACAACTACATCATCAACAGAATCCCATAAATTTGCTACCTTAGCACGCAAAGCTAAAAAAGAAGCTAAACTAGCAAATTCACAAAGGAGACGTACTACCATTGGTATAAGACCACATGAACCTCCACCGCCACCTCCTCCTACAGATAGTACATCTAAAACTAGACGTCAAAGTAATACTTCCTGGTATGCGGAATGTGGTGTTTTCAAAAATGGTACTACGAATCTAGTACACGATGATTCTCAAATTTTAAATAGTCAAACTGGTGGTTCTGGTAGCAGTTTTGCTGCCGGTTCTACATGGTACGAAGAAGCGGGCTTATATCAAACAAGTGGCATTTCTGTGGCTAGTAGTAGTGGTAGTTCGGGAGTATCGACTAGTAATGAAGCTGGGCCAGCTGATGAAATGTCGCATAGTATGTTTAGTAATGAACCTTTATATCAGATCTATAGCGCTGCTAAACTAGAAGCCATATCACGTGATATGCAAGATGAAAGTTCAACAGATGGTTATGAAGAAATTGGTGATCGTCTTAAGAATGGCAATGTAGCGGAAGGAAATCGCAAATCGTCGAGACCATCTGCTTTACAATTGATAGAACCAAAAAGTGGACCTGAACGTACATTATGGAGTCAAATACCAGAAGTTATTAACTCATTTATTATACGTAAGTTGGGAATAACATGCATATATTATTAATTTTCGAGACTGGAATATTTTTTTTGGTTAGGGAAAATTCAAACGATTTTTTTGACAAGTTTTGAATTAAAAGTAATTAAAAATCTTGGCTTAATTCTTGGTCTATCGTAAGTTATAATCAAGAAATGTTTACGAACTGTCACGGAACCGATCTGATAGAAAGAGAGTTACCACTTTTTCATGGAGTAAGAACTAATCGGTCGCCGAACTGCTAGTTCTGTGACATTACCTAGAATATGTTCTATGACTTGACACAAGGGTTATATTTCGCTCTTATATCAGACACATCAGACATCCAAGAAATCCGATTGATTACGATAGAGTGACAATCCAAAAAAAAATCGCAGGCGAGAATCTAAAGGCGTTGCGAAATATTTCAGTTCCGTTGATACCTGTATGGTATATCGATAGGATACTACACTGAAAGAATTATCTGCATGATAATAATGAGTTTTTGCATAAAAGCAACTGGAGCCCGTCCATTGAAACTTTTAATTAAACTAATGTAATTTTTCTTAAAAATTACTTAATTTGTAATTGTAATTGTTTTATAAAAAAATATGATTTCACTAATAAATAGTTTCATTCATTAAATGAAAAAGTTTCATTCAAAATCTATTTTCGTAAAAAGTATTAAGTTTTTCTTTGAAAAAAACTTTCGTTCACTTTATGAAGAAAAATTACATTAGTTTACTGGACACTTTCATTATTTTCCCCCAAATTTGTCAAAAAGAAATACAGATACACAATTATCCATTATTCAATTAATTTGGACAAATAATGCTTTTAATGGTTATTCGGCATATTTAATTAATAGTACAATGAGAGAATTCTCTGCATAAAATCAATGAAGTTTTTCGTGGAACCTATGAAGTTGTACTGTTGCTCGTCCGTTGAAACTTTTCATTAAACTAATGTAAATTTTCATAAAATTTTATGGAAAATATCATTTTATTTATTAAAAGTTTCATCCTTTCAAGTTTCTTTAAAAAACTTGTTTCATAAAAAGTAATAAGCTTCTCATAAATCTTTCACGTTGTGAAGAAAAGTTTCATTAGTTTACTGAATCCGCGCCTGATTGTATGACATTGAATAGTTAAAATTGAGGCTAGGTTTTAATTAGTTATATATTAGAAAGCTTGAGGAAATTATCGTAGTTGAAAGCGAAGTCAGTCATAAGATTTTTTATATTTAAGCACCAGGATCAGTTTAAGATTTCAAATTAGTGCAAATCAAGTGCTTATCAGTTTGTTAATTGTATCCATTATATAAACATAATTTATCTTTTCTTAGCCACTATGACACAACGAGAACGTTCTCTAATGGAAGCCAAATTTGAGGTTATTACATCTGAAGCTAGTTACCTGAAATCTTTAAATCTCTTGCGTACTCATTACATGAATCATCCGATATTTCGTGATCAAAACATAGTCAGTTCCAGAGATCGTAAATTTTTATTTGCCCACATAGTGCCGGTTCATGAATGCTCAGAAAAATTACTTACAGAATTGGAATCCTGCTGGCAGGATAATATAATGTTAGTGGGTTTGAGTAAACGTATTTATGCAATAGCCGAAAAACATTTTCACGTCTATATCGGATTCTGTGAACATCAAGGACGCATGGATCGTACATTGAAGCGTTTACGCGAAGGCAAAGGATTATTTTCACAAAATTTGGAATTACTAGAATCGAGTCCTTCGTGTTGTGGTCTAAATTTACATTCATTTTTAATGTTACCCATGCAGAGAATTACAAGACTGCCATTGTTAATTGATGCCGTATTCAGTAAATGTCATCCAAATGATGATGAATATGAAAATTGGAAAATGTGTTTGGCCATAATGAATAAAATTGTGACACAATGTAATGAGGCGGCCAATAAAAGTGAACAGTGTTTCGAGATTGAAAGAATATCCCGACAATTGGAATTTAATCCTTCCGCAATACGGCCATTGGCAATAGCACCAGCTGGTGTTATGGCTCCCGGTACTAAGCCCCGTTATTTAGTGAAAAAGGGAGAATTGACACATTTGATTTGGCGTGGTGATGATGCCAAATTGACATTTGGTAAAAAGTTTTCAAAAACTACCATATTTGCATTTCTCTTCTCCGATTTGTTGGTGTTGACAAAACGTAAAGCAGAGGAACATTTTTCGGTATTCGACTATTGTCCAAGGAATATGTTGACCATAACATCTGGAGATACACTGCCACAATTACCAACCAAAGATTTAAATAGTCAAACTAGTAAAAATTTAATATTAATGACATTACTAGAAAACCATGAACGGAAAACTGTGGAATTGGTAAGATTAGAGAGAGTTGCACTTAATTTAACAGAATTTGCTTTAAGTTTTCCGCGTAAAATAAAATTTGTTTAAATCAGGGTTGGCATTCAATACCTTTTCATAATAACATTAATTGGCTAACGCAGCCCAAAATCCGAAGCAAATTCTGTTAAGTTAGAGACGTTTTTTTTTTAAGTGTGGAGCAATGAATTAAAAAAGTATTAACATTTCTTTCTCTTAGCTACTATCATGTCCCTCGGTTTCCGAACAAGAAAGATGGTTACAAGCTATGCGTCCACCAGAATCAGAGACCCCTGGAGAAAAACTATACGAACAATGGGATTGTCCACAGGTTATAGCCAAACATTTATATGAAAACAATGAACCAGATGTTTTAAATTTAGAAGTTGGTGATGTAGTAAATGTAACGCGTAAATTACCTGATGGTAAGTTGTAGAAATACTCGTATATTAGGATGTCCCTTAAAAACCGATTTGTCGATTTTAATTCATTAAATCCCATCTTTTTATTGCAAATGGTTCCAAATGAAATGAAATTTTTTGGAAAACGGTAACCGGTGACGAATTTCGGCCGAAAATGAAAAAAGTGAATTTTTATTAAAAATTCACGAAATTTTAAATTTTGAAAAATTTAATTTTTTTTTTAAATTATAATTGTCTTAACTGTTATTTTCAATAGATTCTACAGTAAAACGTCTTTGAATGTAATTTTAAAGATTTTTTCAAATGCCTAATTTGGAGAGGACTGGTCTCTGGCACGAAGGGACCGAACCTGTGGCACACGCAGAACCGGTCCCATTTCCCATAGGGTAGCTAAGTATACGTTGGTTTCGATGCAGAACGAATAAATGCTTTTGCTGCGGAACATTTTCTGTTTGAGCGTATATTAAAAACCGATTTACACTCAAACAAAAATGTTTCTGCACCAAAATCATACCAAAACAATTAACAAATTTGTTTAAAATTGTTAAGGAGTTGTCAGATAATGAACAAGATCAAGCTATTTTTAAAAGTGACAACGAATGTGCTGTTTTTAAGTGCATAAATGCAATTTTACTACAAATCCTAAAATATTTAAAATTTACTTGAAACTTAAAGTTGCTCTTGTTGTTGCAGAATACTTGAAGACAACATGAATTGAATTTAACAAAAAAGATTTATTTTTTACAATACCCGAGTAAAAAAATGTGTATATAATTATATATGTTTTGATATAATTATATATTTTTATATATATTTATTTATGAAAATGAAAATTATTCAAGTTCGAGGCCATATACTCTATATTTCTTCATTAGGATATTGTCCTAACAAATAATCTATAGAGTTTTTGTTTTCAAATTTATTATTTGACCCTTTCAGGAATGTGTTGATAGATCTATTTCGGGAATTTTCTAGGTTCCCATCATCAGAACACGTTTTGAAAGCGGTAACAATCCCATGCCAAACCTCAAGCATTCATATGAACTAGTTTACTCACTACATGAGAACTAATATACATATGAGTTTGAAATTAAAGATTATAACCATTGATCAAAAATAAATTGAAAACTTGTTTGATGTGCAAGATCCACCTCTGGTGGATATTCAATACACGTTTTTTTTTTTTTTTTTTGTTTCTCTCTCATTTTTTATATTTTGTTAAGTTAGTTAACAAAACAGGGAAAGTAAACTAGGCGGTACTCTGCCTTTTTTCACAAGTTTGTTATAATTTTTATTAAAAATAAAAATTATGTTTTTTCGACCTTTAATTGTGCAATGAAAATGAAAATTATTCAAGTTCGAGGCCATATACTCTATATTTCTTCATTAGGATATTGTCCTAACAAATAATCTATAGAGTTTTTGTTTTCAAATTTATTATTTGACCCTTTCAGGAATGTGTTGATAGATCTATTTCGGGAATTTTCTAGGTTCCCATCATCAGAACACGTTTTGAAAGCGGTAACAATCCCATGCCAAACCTCAAGCATTCATATGAACTAGTTTACTCACTACATGAGAACTAATATACATATGAGTTTGAAATTAAAGATTATAACCAGTGATCAAAAAATAAATTGAAAACTTGTTTGATGTGCAAGATCCACCTCTGGTGGATATTCAATACACGTTTTTTTTTTTTTTTTTTTTTTTTGTTTCTCTCTCATTTTTTATATTTTGTTTGAAAGCGGTAACAATCCCATGCCAAACCTCAAGCATTCATATGAACTAGTTTACTCACTACATGAGAACTAGTTTACTTTCCCTGTTTTGTTAACTAACTTAACAAAATATAAAAAATGAGAGAGAAACAAAAAAAAAAAAAAAAAAAAAAAAACGTGTATTGAATATCCACCAGAGGTGGATCTTGCACATCAAACAAGTTTTCAATTTATTTTTTGATCAATGGTTATAATCTTTAATTTCAAACTCATATGTATATTAGTTCTCATGTAGTGAGTAAACTAGTTCATATGAATGCTTGAGGTTTGGCATGGGATTGTTACCGCTTTCAAAACGTGTTCTGATGATGGGAACCTAGAAAATTCCCGAAATAGATCTATCAACACATTCCTGAAAGGGTCAAATAATAAATTTGAAAACAAAAACTCTATAGATTATTTGTTAGGACAATATCCTAATGAAGAAACATAGAGTATATGGCCTCGAACTTGAATAATTTTCATTTTCATTGCACAATTAAAGGTCGAAAAAACATAATTTTTATTTTTAATAAAAATTATAACAAACTTATATTTATTTATAATTATATATGCGGTTGATTATTCAAAAATTTGTTCATATGGTGCCATATAAAATAATATATAATTATATATGGTACAATATATAATTGTATCTGCCTTATATAATTGTATCTAATTTTATATCACTTTATATCTGATATCTATATATATAAAAAGAAGTGTACATTTTGATTGTCATTCCATAACTCGAGAACGGCTGCATAAAATAAAAAATGGCTGAATACGTTTTGTAGAACATGCAATGGGGATGGTTTCAAAAAAAAATTGTTTAAAAATATTTTCGTTTGGTCGAGATGTGGTAATTTTTCTGAACATTAGTCATTTTCATATAAATTGTGTAAATATCAAAAATCCATTATTGCTGCTCATTTTGAAGGTATTTGAACAAAATTTGGTTTGTCGGTGCAGTCCAACTATCATTCTTCTTCGAAATATCAATCCACCACGACTTTGTAACGGAACCAGACTTTCAATGAAAATAAAATTTGAAGGCAAAACAACGTTTGTCGGGTCAGCTAGTATCTTATAAAATTTTTTGCAATCGGGTAAGAAAAATATGAAAAATATTAAATTTGAAAATGGGGACTTATTTCATTATGAAATAAACCCTCAAAATATGGTGTTATTTCATTTTTGTTTGGTGGTTTTATTTCATTTCTATTAGGTTTTATTTCATTTTTAGAATTGTAGCATTTCATATGAAAAAAAATCTCTATTTCTGGAGATTTATTTAATTTTTGTTTTAGGAAATTATTTCATGGAGTCAAAAAAAAACTCATTTTTTATCAAGTTCGTGGATAGTTTTTGATACCAAGCTAAATTTGGTTAATGATATGCGATAAAGCCAGAACTTCATATCTGAATAATTTTAAGTAGATATATTAAATGAAATAAAAAATTATATTATTTTTTATTTATTTTCGTAGTTTTTAATAAAAATAAACTTTGGGCCATTTTAACGTTTTCCAAAAAAAATATCGATTTCTTTTATTTGGAACCATTCGCTATAGAATTGGAGGGTGTAATGACAAATCGATTTTTAAGGGACACCCTAATATTCGTAGAATACCAGGGTTGTATTTGCATACCAAAAAAACAGGGTACACAAATCAATTCTAATTTAAAAATGTCTCAATTATTTATTAAATATTTTCACCATGTTTTTTTTTTTCCTTTAGGTTGGTATAAAGGTGAACGTATACGTGACGGTGCCGTTGGTTGGTTCCCTGGCAGTTACACTGAGGAAGTTAATTCCGTACATGTTCGCGCTCGCAATCTTAAACAAAGACATCGCCTATTAACATTTACCGCCACCTATCTTGAATCACAAAAACGTAATAAATGATCAAAATAGTTATTGTTTAAATTTGAATTTAATTATAGTTTTTAGAAATTTTTGTGTATTTGTTTTTTTTTTGTTTTTTTTTGTTTTAATAATTTAAGGCAAAAAATAACTTATAATTATATAATCGTCATTAATTGAATTAAGTTTTCGCAATAAACTTTATTTTTATGTGTAAATTATTTAGGAAAATGTGATATCAAATTTTATTAATTTTTTGTTTTTTTTTTTTTGTGTTTAATTGAAAAATTATAGAAATATTTTTGTATTTAGGGTTGTATTTTAAGTCAAGTCTTATGTTATTCACTGCTCATTAATATATTTGTAATAAATTTGTATATTATAGATTAATATTAATTTTAAATTAAACAATTAAATACGTGTGGAATAAATTACGAAAATAAATAATTTAAAAATTTAAATTTTTTACATTTTTTATTTGCTTCAAGTCTTATTTAAAAAATTCAATTGTTTCAACTTTAATTGCAAGGTTTATATTGGTAATTGGTCTAGGGATGTTACTTATTTTTCTTCTCTACAACATACCCAAGTTTCACTATGATCTAAGGGTCCGCCCCAGGAGACCTCCTTTGTAAGGATATAAAAAAAATATCCTGAACATTATTAACGTCATCGGTTAAATATAAAACCACTAGCTTCCACTAAATTTTCATTAAAATTTTTTTTCTACAAACTTGGGCTTCATTTTAAAAACCACGATTTTCGATTTTCGTACTTTAATAAAAACCTACATTTCTCGATAATTTGCATCATCCATCAAAATATCATAACTAAGGCAACCAAAAATAAGTTTGTGCTTGTTTTTTATTTGAAAAGACAGAACTATTTAGACTAAATACAAGTTCTGATCATGAAGTTGTGAATATTTTTTGCTAAATTTTCTAGAGCTTTTTTAGCTTATTTTTTGATATTTGCTTATTTAAGCTTTGTAAATACAGTGAGACCTCGATTATCCGTGATTCAATTATCCGGGAAAGAAAAAAATCCTTTTTTTTGCGTCGATCTCAATTTTTTTTTTTTTTTATCAATTAACCGTGATTACCTGTATTATCTGGGATTATCTAAAATTACAAGCATACCTTTTTCGGCTACTATTGACCAATCAAACAATGTGAATAAAATGAAAAAAAGGAAATTCCATAGTTTGCATGCGATGACTCAGAGGCATAAATATACACGTTACTAATTTAAAATTTGGGAAGTGCGGATTGCTATTGTCGAGTGTTACTACAAAAATATTAATTTATTAATTTAAAAAAATATATTAAAATTACTACTCAAAAGTTTTTCTCAATTAACCGTTAAAATCGATTATCCAGAATGCTTCCGGTCCCGACCATTACTTATGTATAATCGAGATCACACTGTACAAGCTACTTTTTGACTTTTCTCTTTAAAAATTTAAGCTTATGTTAGCTTTTTCTTTTAAATAAAGCCTTTTTGCTAATTTTTATTTTATTTATTTACTTCAGTCTACTGATTTACATCTTACAGACTATGATAGTTCACAAATTTATTAATATAAATTTTTTTAAATATAAAAAAAAAAGTTTAATAATGGACTTTAAAATTTAATATTACATTACAGAATTCAAATATCTTCACTGGGCTCCATGTTCAAAAAACTGGAACGGGCGCACTCTAACATTAGATGGCCATAAAGATGGATTAAAAACTTCATTATAAAATTCGGCATTAATCCCAATTTTAAAGGATATCTTTTTCAATTCGTTTAGATTAGCATCTTTTTTCACCAATTTGAAGCATTGAAGATGATTTTTCGTGATATTATCATATTTAACAATATAATCAACAATGGCTTTCTCTTTTACGCTGGGCTTAAATGATGAGATGTGACCCCTTTTTTTATTAGCGACAACATCGAAATCATTGTTATTATTGTCACCAAAAATAACTTTTTTATTTTTCCGTTTAGATTTTACCTTTATCCACATCGAATTGTTCGCTGGGATATTTTTTAGAAACCGCGATTTTGAAGTATTTTTTTTTTATTGAAAGTTGAAAAATTAATCAGTGTGTTTGTTTACACAGGCGCGGATACAGGGGGAGGGAAAATGGGACATTTCCTCTCCCAAAATAAAAATAGAAAAATCCAAAAGTATAGAAAATTTAATCAAATTGTGTAAAAAACCAAAAGTATAGAAATTAACATGTTTTTTAAAGTTGCATAATCGATAAAAATTGAAGACATTTTTATGCGAATCGTTATTAAATTGATTACTTTTAGTGATTCGCTTTAAATTTTGAACACAGCGAATGTTTTTCTCCTTTTTTGTATTTTTTTTTTTGTTCAAAAAAGTTTTAACCTCTCTGCTGCGTAAGACGTATCGCACACCTAGTACAAAAGTGACTCAACTCATAATTTTCCAGAAATCGAAAAAAAACTTCATGCCAAGAAAGACATAACTGTTTTTTAGCAACAGTTAACAACAGTGTTCCCATAGCACTTAACCCCACCGAAGTAAAATAATGAATCAGGGCTATAAAACAAAAAAGCTTCAATAAATTCGCCAACTCTACATCAGGTGGCGAGCAACAACTGTTCTAAGACTTATGTACTCGCGCAATTACAGTGTTGCCATGTTTGAAGCCCTTCATCTTTCACCACCTTTCATCTTTCCACTATCCCCTTTCCAAACAAAGCAACACATTAATTAATAGGAATAATTTCCTTTTGAGTTGAGTCATTTTTGAACTGGGTGTGCGGTATATATATGTACGTACAGCGGCAGTTTTTTCCAAACACATTTTGCTTTGTGTCAACTAAAGTTCAAGACTTTAGTACTAGTATTTTAATACTAAAATCGATAAGGCATCAACAAATTTTAAGGACTTCAAATTTTATGCAGCAAACAAAATGTTCATAACATCAAAAAAACAGTCTTATTTAAAAATTTTAATTTTTTGAATGTAAAAGTATTTGAAATGATTTCCTGCAACTAAGTAACCCTAAACCCAACTAAAAAAATGCTTCTTTTTCAAAATAATTGCGTTTTACTTTTTAATAATAATATCAAAAAAAAAATGTTTCAGTGTATTTTTGATGGTGTAATATATATATTTTGAAATGTGATAAAAACAATGAGATCTATAAATAACTCAGAATATTCTTACAGTAACTAATTTTTAGACATTTCTTCCTTCTTAATTTCCTGAGTGCGCCATGATTTCTGCACCGTGTAAGATAAATGATTAACGCGAATGGATGCTTAAACATCGGCTAACATATACACAAAACAACTCGGTAAAGTTGTTTCAATGGAATATACAGTTAAATTACCAAAGAAATATATTTTTTTCCGTTCTGTCTGTTATTCAAAAAAAAAAAAATAAACAAAAAAACGGACTTTCCGTAATAGTTTAAATATTCAGTTAAAATTTTCTTTTTAAAACAAAAAGTTTTTATATCATATTGAGTATTGAAAAAGAAACGAAAAATCTATTGTTCTTATGGATTTTGTCAATTAATTTTTCAACAGTTGAAAATAAACTAAAAAATACAATTGTTTTAAACGAAAATTAAGTAGTCCTGTTTTTAACTGATTTTCAGTAAATTCAATGTGTATATTCTTCAGTAGTCTTTACGGAAAAAATACTGTGAGTGTATATAAATAAAAAATTAATTTTTTACCTCAAAGTGTCGGTATTTGAAAATTACCCAGCAAACATAGCAATACAAATACGATTCCCCAATCGTTGCAACAATTGCCTTCGTATTGCGGAAGATATCCCTTTTTGGTAGAAAATGTGTCCTGAAAGCAATACCAAAGCAACTCTTCTAAAAGATAAATAGGCGATATCGCTGAATTATAACCTGAAAGATAAAAATATGTATCGGATATATCACCTGTAAGTTAAAAAGAATATATCGCTTGATAACCGCCCGGGAGATAAAAATACGGTTTATTTTGAATACATATATATGTACATATACTTTCTAGTTTTTTATTTAAAAAAACACAAGTTCAATTCAAAACAGTAATCTCTAAATTTTATAATACACTGAGAGTATTCTCTGCATAATATCAATGAATGTTTGCATTAGATCTATGAAATGTCACTTTAACTCGTCCATTGAAGCTTTTCATAAAATTAATGCAGTTTTTCTTAAAATGTAATGAAAAATTTCATTCTATTTATTAAAAATTTCATACGACTTATGAAAAAGTTTCATTAAAAACAGTTTCGTTAAAACTATGAAGCTTTTCCATAGTGAAGAAAACTTAATCAGATTAGTAAAAAAAAGTTTCATTAAAACTCGTCCAAGAAATTCTCTCAGTGTATATTACTTCACCTATATTATCCTATATTCCATGAATTTGCATTTATTTGGCCATTACGTCATGTTCTATAAAAAAAAACACAGAAATTATTTTTTAATGTAATATTCAATTAAATATCGAAATACAATTTTAGCTTACCTTAATATTTGCCATTTTATTCGCCAAAGTATCCAATTTGAATCTCTGTTTTATTCATATTTTTTTATAATTTTCCAACAAAATTTTTTCAACCAAAAAAAATTTTTTTGTTTACATTTATTTTTTCAATTTCAACGATGTATCTTCCAGTTGATAAAAAGAAGATATTTTAAAAACTTTGATGGTCCCCCAAAAGAAAAATTAATAATATTACTGTAATATATATATATATCTTCCAAATGCTAATTGGGTAAGCCCTGCTATTGGTTAAACCTATATGACACTTGCTTTTTTGCCAGGGTTTTTCTAATGTTAATATTTTTGAACTTCCGTTTTGTTTTTTGAAATATTTTCTAGAAAAACCCCCGTAAAGTGGCGGCAAAAAGCAGTTGTAAATTTAATAATTAATAAGATATCTCTTAATAAAGACTAATATTTCTAAGTCTTTTAATAAACATAAACTTTGTTCTACCTACGATACCACGAGCACCCAATTTCACTATAAAATGCGTCTATTGTCAAATTTGTATGTAAATTGTTGTTATGGATGAATCGTGTTCTCACATGGAACAGACCTATAATGTTAGCTCTAAAATATCAAAATAAAGGAATAACGGATTTTCGGGGGATTTTAACTTAAGACTTCTGGCAACACTGCTAGAAATGGCTAGAAATTGACATACAGGTGGCGCTTTCAGTCAGTGCTACCAAGTTCTATAATTTTTATTTTTGCCATCTCCTACGAAAGACCATTTAAAGCAAAGTGTCAAAAGTGAAATTAAAATTAAATATTGCATTTTTTTTGGAGGATTTTTTGTAAAAACTATAATGAAATTGATTTAAAAAGTTCTATGTCAACATACAAACAGAAAATTATTTCACTTTTTTTATTTTTGCGCGTGAAATGAATGCACAATTTCATACACCCTCATTTGGTGACGAAGTATTTGATTTAGGCGACGTGGGAGGAACTACATCAACTCCAACTTCTAGCATGATATCTAATAATAATAATTCTTATATATATCAACAGCAACAGGCGTCACAATCTGTGAATCAGGTGAGGAATTGTTTAAATGTTATTGGGTTTTATTGACATGACATGGAGTTTTGGTTTTGTCACTAAATATTTCAAAAGTTGTTGCAATACAATCGGGGGTTGTTGTAGAACATTAAAGCAAAATAGTTTTTAATTTTATATTTTTGATTTTTTTACTTCAAAATATTTTTTTTGCATATGCCAAGAATATTTGGTATTTATTAGGTCCTCTACTTATTCTATTTGTCAAGCTTCTACAAAGATCGAATTTTAGTGGAAGGCTTCATACTTTTCACTCAACAACTTTTTTATGGGGCTTCCCACAAGAAAAAATTTATGACCGCTCTGGAATTTAAAAGAAAAATTTTCTATATTCCGTTATGCGTAGAAACATGTAAGTGAGGGTACTCAAATGAAAGGAAATTTTCTCAGGATTTCAAAAATGATATGATGATATGATTCTTTGATGTTTTGGAGGCAAACATAGAATTTTACCTTGTTCAGATTGCACGGTGGATGGACACAAATGGGTTAGACATAAATCCTATCAAAACGAAGGCTATGTGCTTCGGTTTTGATTCCCGTGATTTAAGTGTATCATTGAGAGGTGTTAGTATCAACTTTGTTTCGGAAATGAAGTGTTTTAGTGTTCTTGTAGATGATAAGTTACGTTTTTCGAAACACGTTGATTACGTGTGTGCTCGAGTGAATGCCACGTTGAGACGATTATGGTCTCTTGATCTTTGTTTGCCTCTACATGTAAGGAAACGTGTAGCTAGTGCTCTTCTTATGCCCCAGTTAATTTATGCTTTGGAGGTATTTACGAGTACTAGCAGTAATATTCTTAGACGTCTTCATCTTACATTTAACCGTATAGTAAGATATGTTTACAGATTGAGGATAAGAGAACATGTCTCTCCGTTTGTGTAGGATTTTCTTGGTTTTCTTTTGAGAATTTTATAAAACTGAGAATCTTGTTATTGCTTTACAAGCTAATTAGAGCGAACTGTCCTGGTTACATTGTTGACAACTTTAGATTTACAAGATCGAGTAGAAACCCTCAGATAGTTTTTCAACGTATAAACTCTTCTATTTTCGAGAGATCCTTTAATGTGAGGATAACTAAAGTCTGGAATTTATTACCTAGATTTCTTAAAAGCTTTGTTGTTGCAAGTGCTACGTTTAAACGCAAACTAAGGCAGTTTTTTAATCACTCACTATAATTTTGATAATTTACGATAATTTTTCATATTTTTTTTTTATATATATATTTTGTTTTATTTTTTAATCGTCTACTTATTTTGATAATCTTATTGCTACATTTTGGACCGTTAAACTTTAGTTATAATTTTATTTATTTTAGGCATTTCTTTAAATTATAAATTTATTTTTTTATTTTTTGTAAAAAATTATTGTAGAATACGAACCATATTTGGCCCTATGGGCTTGGTTTTTGAATTAATAAATGAAATGAAATTTCTTTATTTTTATATTTATTTTTATTTTGTCATATTTTGACTAGACTTTCAATTGTCATGATTGTGTTGAGTTCACAAACTTCCTATAAGTGTAATATTATTGAGGTGAAAAAGTGGGTATAATTCACCATTAAGACTTTCTCTACTGTATATACTGTGCTCACACTGTGCAGCGGTTCAAAAGTTATGAGTGAATATGTGAAGGTACCTATAAATTTTCTATACAAATTAGTACACTAAGTTACTAGTACAATTTCATAATAGCGTCTGATGTATAAAATATACATCATATTTTCCACCAGGTGAATAATATTTTAAATTCACCTCGATTTTTTTCACCATAAATATAGTTGTTCACTTCAAAAATGTTATTTCACCACAAAAATACTTGTTTACATCCAAAAAGGTTGTTCCCCTCACAAAATTTGTTTTCATCTCATTATTTTTTGTTTGTTTCATTTGTAAAATATACACGGTGGAAGGTATAAAAAGAATTGGTAAAAAACTGTTTTAATGCATTTACTTGTTATAAATATTTAAAACTGCCACATATCATTTGGAAGTTGATGTTATTCATTTAACAGAAAAACGAGGGTCTTCCAGTTTTTAATATGCTTCTTTTAGTATATTACCGATGTAATCCAAACCAGACATCGATTCCGTACTTAAATTTGAATGTAAATTGTAGTTGTAAAGGAGCACATCTTTAAACTAAATTAACATTATTGTAGATTTAAGTTTTTTTTTTCTTTCGTGAAGAAAAAATTATATAAAATGTTGTTAAACATTAAAAATGTTTCTAAATTTATTTATTTTATACACAATACGATACAAAAAACTACAAATCATACATAGTTGACTAAGAATTTTTCTACATGCCAACCAAAAATAAAGAAGGTACAGAATTTTGTTGGACAAAATAAAGTGCAAATTTTATAAATTGTATTTAAAAACTTAAAATAAGTTAAAAGAAAATACTGTTTTAGTTTTTTATCATATATTTTGTGTTAAATATGACATCTACAAGTATTTTTTGAACATATAAAATAAATTTGTTTGGAGGCCATTATATTGAGAGCGTTTTTTGATCCTTCGCTTACAATATTTCAAAACTTTCAAAATAGTTTTACTCAAAAAATTTGTATTATTATTAAATAAGTGTTTTGAGTTAAAAAATTCAGTTTAAAAGTTAGTTTTACCCTTAAAATAGTTATTTCCATGAGGATGCAGCCAGTACCAGGTTTAGATCACTAGAGTAAATTTTTTCAACTCAATTTGAACATTTTCTTTGTTAAATATATTTAAAATAATAATTTATTATTTTTAAGTAGTTTTCAATTCAAATCCTTCCTGAAACTCCTCTACTGTAGACGATAATGGCACCCGAACTATGTTATTAGCTACATAGCAATTATAAGCACATCTGACCTTAGAGCAATCCATTCTTAATGGAACTTATCTGACAATGTTTTTATTTTATTTAAATCGGTTGTGGTATTTTGAAACAAATTCTAACTATTAAAAGTAGAAATTATGATTTTTTCGAAATTAAATCTTTTTATAATGGAAATGCGAAATCTTCAGCAATACTATTAATCACACAGCAATAAGTTATATGTCTTGGGGGTCATTTTCGTCCGCAGAAGGGGTTTGTCCCTAGAGAGTCGAGCCGAAAATGACTTGAAAATAATTATAAATCCTTTTAAAACAATTTCGGAATTAGAGTTTGACAATTTCGATGAGAAATTGAGCTAAGTTGTCTTAAATCTCCAATAGTATACTGACCGCAACCTCGCGAGAAATGCTCTAAACTGCTATTTTAAGCGTAAAATATAACTTTTAACTGGATTTCTAAGGTCAGAGCTCTTATTAAGAATTCATATAAATGTTTTTTCTCATAATTGATATTAATAATTATACGAAAATTGGGCAAAGTTGCTAAAAATATTTTAGAAAAATTCATGTCAAGTTAAAGCAATAACCACCAAAATTACAAAAAAAAAATTCTATATGTTCCAAAAATACTTCTAGAAGTCATATTTAATACATAATATGTGACAAAAAACCATAATAGTATTTATTTTATCTTATTTTAGGATTTTAAATACAATTTCTGTACTTTATTTTGTCCAACAAAATGTTGTACCTTCTTCATTTTTGGTTTGCATGTTGAAAAATCTAAAGTCAAACATGTATGATTTGTAGGTTTTTGTGTTGCATTGTGTATAAAATAAATAAACTTAGTCATATTTTTAATATTCGATACCATTTTCAATAATTTTTCCTTTACGAAACACAACAATAATATAATTGCACTTTATTTTGTCCAATAGTGTACATTACCGCGGAAACCCAATTTTACCATTAAGCGTTTCTAATGGGAAAATATAATAAAATGAAATAAAAATATTTTCAATTGAAATTGGGAACATTTTAATTGGAATTGAGAAATTTCAAATAAAATCGAGATTTTTATTTGAAATCGGGAAATATTCAAATGAAATTGAGATTTTCTATTTTCCTTTCTTCAAGGATATTCAGTAAAAACAAAAGATTTTTGTGATTTAAATGTCGGACTCAGCACGGATAATGGAAAACACGGTTAATAGAAGTTATTTAACATTGTGAAATAGAGACGGAGGAGATTAGAAAATTAAACCAAAATCTAAAAATAGAATATTTGTGTTGTCACTTCTGAGTATAATATACAATAACAGAAAAAGCTAATAGGAAAGAAAACTGCAATTTAGCTGCATTAGATTCGAGGCCATACTTGGATGTGATCACTAAACGGTCATGCCTTGGTATTGTTACGTTTGTAATGTAAGATGAGCGCAGGTTTGATTTTTACAGCCGCAGGTTGTTGAAAAATTTATCATATAGAGACAATCTGACAATTATAAGACACAAATAATAATACAATTTAAATGGAAAATCACTGATGAGCCTGTCCATAAAAAAGGCAGAAACTAGTCTAGTCTGATTTAAAAATTAATAGTGTTTATAATTTTTAGAGAAATACGTTTATTCTTCTGCTTAACCTCAACATTTCTAAAAGAAGTTATTTATTTTTCCCGAATTTTAACTCTTTGTATCTATGTAGGTTAAAAGAAAAAACAAGCAAATAAATATGTGTGCTGCACTGATAATAGAGGAGAAGCACGGTTAATAGAGGAAAATAATAATAGCACGGAGAACAGAGGTACCCACGGTTAATAGAGGTATAAATCAAACATCCAGCATGCCGGTTAATGGAGGCCCGGATAACCGAGGTTCAACTGTATTTTAATCTTTGGTAAATACGTGTTTTCGCTGTTTCCGAAATTTGCACTAGTTTGCGTTTTAGTAAAAATTTAATAGGGTGAGAAAACGCTTAAACTCATGCGATCTCAATGCTATTCACGAAATATTTTGGAAATCATCTTAAATCAAACCAAAGTTCATTGTGAGGAGTGAACTAAAGAAACTTATTTTCGTGAGTCGGTCTAATAAACATGTTTCCATTAGAAAGCAATTAAACTACGATTTTAAAGTTTTGTAAACTTATTAATAGTCCTTCGACACTCAAAATTCTCCATTGAAATTTTTCATTAATTTTTGTAAAAAAAACTTGTATGTAGTTTTCAAGATGTAGTCTTTACTTTATTAATTACAAAATTTTTAAAAAAGTTCTAAATAATTTATGTGGAACTACTTTAGCACCCCCAAAAAATATAATTACCATTACTTGATTACTTTGTTACTTTATTCATAATACTTATTATCCCCTGTTACTCCGTTTATACTACAATGAAATGTATTTCCATTTAATGGTTTTTTTTTCCTCCAGCCAAGTGTTATCAAGATTAGTTTGCGGGCAGTTTTAATATTATATTCGTTAAGGGAAGTAGCTTTTTCGTATATAATTTATAGATGATTTGACAAAAAAAAACAACAACCAACCGATTTGTCAAAATCGGTTAACTACAAAAAATTTAAATTTTTTCGTCTAGCATTAAATTTCGACAGAGGTTGAACTTTGGTTGCTAATATCTCAAGTAGGAGCCATGAAAATTAAAAAGTTTCTTAATGAATCATTCTTCAATATTGTGCAAACTTTGGTTGAAAAATGTCCAGTGGATCTATGACGTGTCCCTAAAAAGGTAGTATATCTTTTAGTTCCACTTGAGTTAGTTTTCAGAATTTTAATTTTCAAATCTCCAATTTACTGATAAATAATAATTTAAAACACTCGGTGAAGCGATTAATTACTGAATATCATATACCCAAATAACATTTGGATTTATAACTAGAGTTTTTACTTTATTTTTTCTATAAAACAGTTTTTTTCCATTAACTGTTTGCGTAAACAAATTTGTAAACCCTCAATCCAACAGTGAGATAAGTTAAATATGCAATTCTTGAGTTGTGCCTTTAACCCATTAATGCATGAAACTCTAGATCTTGATGAAAGTTGTGTATTTTGATTGTAAATTGCAAAATAAATTACCATATTTCGGCATTTTACGATATTTTCACTTTTTACGATTTTATTAGCAAAAAAAAAACAAAAAGGTCAAAATTTTCGGATCAGCCAATAACCAAACATATAGCGAATATATAAAGATCAAATGAAAGGATTTTTGAAAACACATTCACTGGTGTACAAATTATACCCAAAGACTTTCAAGTATTTTTATTATTAAAAAAAAATGTGTTTTGAGTAAAATAAAATCTGGCGTTTTATTAAGAAATTTTGTTCTATTTCAGTTTGTCCCGGTTCACACACGGCAATTTTACTTGCGCAAGTTTTCTTCAATTCTCCTTTGTGTTCACACAGGAAAAGTTTGTTTCAGCAATTTTCAGCAATATCAACCTGCAGACAACTTCGTGTTGAAAATTGCGGATGACAAAACAAAACGGAATTGGAGTACGGGAAAGTCTGTACCCCCTTCCATTCTCTTGTCCTCCCTCTTCTATAAATTAAGACTTGCGCAAGTAAAATTGCCGTGTGTGAACCGTATTTTTTTTTTAATCAATTTTTTTATATTAATCAATTTTTTATTTATCGTTTTAATTCACATATTATATTTATTTAGTAGGGGCATAACATTTTTACACGGCACCTATACAGATAAAAAAAATATTTTCTGTTAGGAATTTCATAAGATATTTAGAAAAATATCATTGCACAATTTCAGGCATTATAATACTCAAATGAAAGTTTAGTCTACCTTGACAAATCGCAACAATCTCAAATTATTAGATTGTGTTTAAATTTTTTACAAGGTTATAATTGAACTTAATTCATCGTCATCTTTTGGTCGTACAGCTCGGAAAGGACGGTTCACTTTTTCTTTCACTCGGATCTATATTCAACTTAATCACAAGAATTGAGCAACATTGATGATTAATAGGTTTTTTGTTAAAGTTCTGCCTATTATGGAGGCTCTAGCTTTTCTAAAACTTCGGCTTCTGATGAGATCTTTAGCCAGATCGAAATACTGCTATCAACCTAGCTAATATGTTTGATTTGCTTTATTTTTGTAAATATACGGTGGTTTAAAGCTCGTTATAAATTGAAAATAACATAAAAATAATCTCGATGTATATAAAAACAAAAAAACTACTAAAACTAAAAATTATCTATTTAACAAAACAAAAAAAAAAATTCGAACAAAAATCTGTCTTCAATCTTCAGCGGGTTTAATGCGGAAACTTTTTAAGCGGCCGTCAGGAAGTGGCGGCCCGAGCGTATCGCAGCTTAAAACGATAGTCGCTACAAGAGAAAATGCTTCCAAAATAACGACGATCTACAATGGCTGAAAAAGCTTTCATATTTTATGTAAAGACTACCATATTCCCTCTCCTGTATCTCTTTCGCTTATTAACAATACAATATTTTTTAGTTTTTACATATGTATAAATCTTTTAAAAACAATAATAAAATAATATATTTAAATAAAAAATTTAGCATTCGAACATATTAAGTTGGTTTATATTACATTGTACATTTGCTAGTACTCTAAGAGAAAATATGAGCTATAGAATACCTCTGTTAGTTTTACTCATCATATGTTGTTTGTTTATAAAATATAGCTAAAACGCGGCAACGCTGTTAAGAGAATGAGAAACAAAAAATGAGAGAATAAGAACAGTACGCCGTTAGTTGCCGAAGAGATAAGTTATCTCGTCAGTCGCATTAATTATTAATGGAGAATAACGGTTAATTCTATTATTTTTTGCAATACTATAAAGCGTGTCTCAGCATGCCGTTAGACTGTTGAGTCTAGCCATATGCAAACCGTTCGGATTCCTTTGGAGACATCGTTTACTCCTCCATTGCAAAGGCAATGGTTGTTTTGTGCACGTGTTGGTCTGATAAAATTCGTTCTTTTTATGGCGAATTGGGGCCTCATCTCGCTGAGCCTCCATTGCGAAGGCAATGGTTGTGTATGTGTTGCTGATGTTCCTGTTCGTCTGATTTTAATCATCTTATAAATATCATGCGTTTCGGGTTAAACGCTTACTATAACTTGGCAATTTGTGTATTGATTATACCGCCATTAACATTTAATAACTCAAAAAAAAGAGAATAAGAACAAACTGTGAATATAAAATAGATTCCATTTCACAACCGCATCGCTCGACGCTTTCTAAATGTCAATTTGTATGGCTTTTCGTTAACATTGAAACTCAAAATCGCATCTAATTAGCCCAATAAACATTTTTCCATTTATCAAATTTGTCCATAATGCTTTAAAGAACCGAATTTAATTTAATTTAATTTATTTATTCATTTCAATAACCTAGCCTGAAGGCCATAATCGGTTACAAATTTCTACTAAATTATACAAAGTAAACAATAAAATTTGATATACATAAATAAAATAATAAGAAAGAGATAATAATTAAAATACAATATTATTAAAAATAAACAAGAAATATAAAAAAAAGGAGTGATAATAGTTTATTTATTTATTAAGTCCCCAATGTTACGAAAAAAAACATGAACAAGCCTTAGTTAAAAACAAAAACCCCCAAACCTAAAAAAATTAAGTGTCTGGTGAAAATAATAGAAAAATTTTCTTCCTATACGTATTAATAGAAAAATCGAACGATTTTAAAGTAAGTGGTAATTTGTTATACTCACGGGCAACTCTAACAAAAAAAGATCGCCCCAAAAGTGGTGTAAGTTTCGGAATAACCAATTGTCTATTCCTAGTAGATCTACCAAATTTAAAAAAATTATACAAAAATTTCGGCAGAAAGCATTTTCGGGCCGAAGTCTTCGGTGAGAAACTAGTTATCAATTACTGACTTATAAAAATGGTATTGCCATAGGGGCAATGACTTATACACTTAAAAAATCATTTCATTAAATACCGATTTCAAGAAAGGAAATATGGCAGCACTGGGCTGGCAATTTTATAAAAATTTGTGTGGTACATGATGGGTAAGACCTTGATAATTATTTTCAGAAGGGAATGCCTTACGGGATTCCCGGGAAACTAAACATTTCTCTGTTTCCGCAATCCCGGGAGTTTGCTTCAGGAATAAAGGGATTTTCTCCTCAACAGTTAACTTCACCGTTTATCTAAGACTTCAAAGTTAGAAATTTAAAATCACTAGATCGCTACTAAAAATTTTGCCATTATAAAAATTTTTTTTATTATTTTAATCAAATTGCTATTAAATATCAGTTTCTCTCGGAAAAACTAAAAATTCTGAGAAAAACCACAGAAATATAACGGAGACTTATTTTTATAAAAAATCTCTTAAGGGGAAATTACAAGATATCCACTAGACTTATTTTTATAAAAAATCTCTTAAGGGGAAATTACAAGATATCTACTAGTTTCCAGTATTGATGAAACAAATTGTGAAATTATTGTAAATTCTCTTTTGAAAATGACATTTCGTATCATCTATACTGGGAAATTGTAGATATGGGTGGACAGCGGTGGATAGCGTGTGAATCAAGCTTAAGTTATTTTGTACCAAAAAAATATGATTTAATATTTTTCGAGCAGGATCCGAGAAATTCAAAAAGTTTTCGGCTTTTCCGGGAAATGAAAAAGTGTGGAATTTTCCCTACCCTACCCAGCCAGAAAATTACGAAAGACAAAGCGTTGGCCCAGTGCTTTAAACGGTGGTATTAGCGTTGGCAGAGCGTTGGATTTCTTAAGATTTAAGTGATTTGCCACCCCTAAATGACAAAACAGTGCAATTCTTTTTTACAGCATTGGCAAAGCACTGGGTAAACGAAATTGCCAAAGTTGGCGAAACACTGGCAAAACCAAATAAAATGTGATCTAAAAATGGATTTTCCAAAATAAAATTAAAAAAAAGTTAATTTAAAAATTTCTTTTGGTCCTGCCGTGACTCGATCCGTGGCCGCCCGTGGTCGCTGAGCTAACGAGTGCTTCATTTGTCTGACTATCGTCAATTTCTGGCTGGGTAGTTAGCAGTTAAAATCCAAATCGTTTCTCTGCCGTGGAGATCGGAAGATGCCAACAAAAATTAACATAGAAAGGGTTAAATAGTTCAACGTGTTTATGTAGTAGGTAGAAAATCGCAATCAAGGCCCCAAATAACTAAATTGCTGTTATAGCGGTGAGTTCCATTGCTGGTTTTTATCCAAAGCAGTTTGAGGGGTTACCTCTTTACCTAATTTCACTTGTTTCTATATACTGTAATTCGAACGCTTATAACTTTTTTGTTTACTGCAGAATTGCATTTCTTAATTCCGTGTCATTTTCTCTTTTCATTCGGCAATTTATTAGCGTCTCTAAAAAATCAATATTTTTCTGTATTCAAAAATGCAAATTTTATTTTGAATGCGGACTAAAAAAATACTTTTAAAAAAATGTTAACACGTTCAAGGTCAAATTGTAAATTTTATTTCCAACTATATCAGCTATAATTCAAATATATATTTATTTGGCATAGATCTGTGTTCTACAAAGCGTGGTCTAAAAATTCCTCATCATTAAAATTCGAGAGTTCCTTCCCTTAACTCATTTGTGACACAGTGTTCCTTTTTCGACATTAAAGTACAGTACATTTAAACTTCTATATTTTTTTTACTGGATAAAGATAATTAAGTGGTTAACAAATCTTGAAATAATTTAACATCTTGAGTATGGAACTTTTTTAAAAATTATTAAACCCTTTCACTACCTACTTTTTGTTTTTAGATATATTTATATTTTGACTTAAGATTCTTGTGAGGGGTCCTTAAATTAGAAAGAAAAAGGTTTACACATATGACCCCTGCCCCTCCAACCCAACAAAAAATGGGTTCGAAAATCGAATTTTTGAAATATGAGCATCTCTTTCCTTTATATATTTATATCTGATCTGGGGAAAACCAGCCAAAATGACTTGTGTTTTTTAAAAAATCGTCAAAAATACATTTTTCATCCGATGATACACTAATATATACAGAATGCGACAACAATGTCGAATGTCAAAACAATATGTTAAATGATATAAATGATCTTAATACATGGCTAAAAATGAATAAACTCAAACTTAATGAAAATAAAACAAAACTCTTAGAAATAAATATGACCAGCGAAACAATTATACAAATTAATGATCAAACTATAGAAAAAGTAAAAAATGTATAGTATCTCGGTTTTATAATAGATAAAGAAATGAAATTTAAAGATCACATAGAATACATATGTAAAAAAATTGGTAAAAAAATTGGATTTTTTAAAAGAATAATTAAATATAATAACAGCAATTAATATATATAATACAATAATAAAACCACATTTCGAATTTGGATCAACAATCCTGTATACATGCTGTAATGAATCACAATTGGAAAGGCTTCAAAAGTTACAAAACATGGCAATGCGAACTATTTTGAAATGCAATAGATAGATATACATCAATACGTACAATGCTTGATACACTAAAATGGTTAAACATAAGACAAAGACTACAACTAAATACATTAAACTTTATACATAAAATGAAACATGGAAAAACACCTGAATACCTATGTGAACAAATAAGATACGTCTGGGAAGTACAACCATATCTATTAAGAAATATAGAAAACTTTAGACTGAATAGAGTAACCACAACGGCAATGCAAAGATCACTTTTTTATAAGGGACTTAACTTGTTTAACAAACTTACAAATGATATTAAAACGGAAAGAATAATAGTATATTTAAAAAAAAAATGTGTAATTTTTGTTAAAAACAATGTTTATATATAAAAATTTTAAATAATTTAATTTTAATTACAATTGTAAATGAGAATTTTTATAGAGTATTATGAATACTAATAAATACATTAATAAATAAAAAAAATAATAATAATAATGAAAATGAAAATTATTCAAGTTCGAGGCCATATACTCTATATTTCTTCATTAGGATATTGTCCTAACAAATAATCTATAGAGTTTTTGTTTCAAATTTATTATTTGACCCTTTCAGGAATGTGTTGATAGATCTATTTCGGGAATTTTCTAGGTTCCCATCATCAGAACACGTTTTGAAAGCGGTAACAATCCCATGCCAAACCTCAAGCATTCATATGAACTAGTTTACTCACTACATGAGAACTAATATACATATGAGTTTCAAATTAAAGATTATAACCATTGATCAAAAATAATAATCTAGAAGTCTAGTACTTCAAAACTGCATATAAATCGTTTCGAAATGTTGTTCTGTTTAAGCGATATTTGGAACATAATGTATATACTTAAGTGCTATTTTTGATGAATTTTTCAATTAGTTTTTTTTAGTAACTTCTTCTACAATTTACGATTTTTAATTAATTTATATATTCTGGATATAGAATTCCGAAGTTACAAAATGATATCAATATGTTTTTATTTATCTGCAACAGATAATAAAATACATTCGAAACAAAAGCTGATGCTGGAGTATTTTTTTACACACTCTGTTTTATATGAAATTTACTTTTGAACCCAAAATCTTAAATAAAAAACAAATTTTTTATCAAACCATATAACATTGTATATATTTGAATAAGTTAATGTATAAATCACTATAATATAATTATAAAAAATATTTTTGACAGGTTTTTAAATGTTTCTAGGCATTTTACTGGTTTATGTACAACTGAAGCTTCCAAATGACGTTACCTCTAGCAGTTGCTGTAAGAGATAAATAAGCACTTGTTGATATAATTTTGTACATTTGGAATTCTAGATTTAAAATATTTCTATTAATTAAAAATCATGATATTTTATAAGAAGTTACACTAAAAAACTTTCTAAAAATTCATCAAAAATAGCATATACCCAATCAGAAACTGCCGGTGGTACAAATAATCAAGCACTGGCTAACCGAGAAATTGTAAATTAACTACTGGCAGAGCACTTGATTAAGACGCTTCACCAGCGATTCCTAAAAAATGTTTGCCAGTATTTGTTTTACAAAAATTTCAGTGGTGCACAAAAAAAAAAATGGCAAAGAATTGGCTGGGACCACTAGGCCAACGTTGCCAAAATGTGTTTTCCCAGTGCTATCCAGTCAGAAATTAACAACGGCTAAAAAGTCAACTGGTACAGTATATTTTTTTATAAAAACTGTATATTTTATAAAAGGTTTGTAGTCAGAAGGTTTCGGTTTCGATTCCGCTTCCAGGCATACATTTTTTATACTATTTTTTTAATATTTTTTCTATATAAACTAAATTTTTGTATTTCAATTTATTTTCATCGGGATAAACATTAATTGCATTTATAGTAATTAAATGTGCTAAAGTCCCAAAACTTATTTAACAAATTGTGAAAAGCAATCTGATGTAGGCGTGTCCCTATCCGGATTTCATTCCTGCCCAAGGAAATCTTCAGGTATTTCTGCAAATGTTCTTTTAAGACCAACTTTTTTTTTTGTTTTCCCAACGTTGGCATGTTGATTCCACCAAACATTATGCCAGTGCTGACATATTTGAAATTTGAAAAAAAAAAATATTTGAGCAGCCAACTGTTATCCTGTAGTTATCATTCACTTACGTATAAAAAAGTATAAAAAATCAGAAAATGAAATGAATACCTGGAACCGCAGTCGAACTAGGAACCTTCCGACTACAACCTTTTTCAAACAAAGCATCATCATTTTTGTAAAATAAATGTTTTTCCAGTTGTTAAACTTTTGAGCCGTTGCCAATTTCTGATTGAATAGCATTGGGAAAACACTTTTTGCCATCGTTGCACAGTGGTCTCATCCAATTCTTAGACAATGTTTTCTTCCAGTAATATATTTACAATATCTCAGTTGACCAGTGGTATGCCAGTGCTCGAATTTTTGTACCACTGGTCTTCAGTTTAAACCGTAATGATCGAATATAAAGTGTATTTTTGACAAATTTGAAAAAACCACCAGACTGGTTTTGGGCAGAGTAGGTAAAGGGTGTTTTGTATAAAGGTATAAACTTTAATTTGTCCACACTTTTTTAACTGGCTGTCATTTTGTTAGCTGTCAAGTAATTTGTGTTTAGTTTGGTTTGGCATTTCAACATGAATAGACTGACGCCTGAACAACGCTTCCAAATTGTCCAAATTTATTTTGAAAATCATGGTACTGTTCGAAATATGTATCGCGCACTACGTCCACTTTACGGTCAATATAATCGTCCATCAGAGTAATTAATTTGATTAACTATGGAACGTTTTCGCACCACATTTACTCTAAATGATAATATGCATCCACAGAGACGTCATACAGAAGAAGTCATTACTGCTGTAGAGCGTAGCGTAGAGGAAAACCCCAATCAGTCTATCCGTCCATGGTGACCGCTATAGAGCCATGATTATTGGCTTTTTCGTTCATCAGTTGAACAACCATGATGTGCAGGTGCTGTGGTTTCAATAAGACGGCGCAAAATGTCACACAGCTCGTGCCACAATTGATTTATTAAAAGAAACGTTTGGTAACCGCATAATTTCACTTTTCGTACCCGTGAATTGGCCTCCAAGATCGTGCGATTTAACGCCGCTGGACTATTTTCTGTGGGAATATGTGAAGTCGCTAGTCTACGCCGATAAGCCCGAAACGATTGACCACTTGGAGGACAACATTCACCGCGTTATTGCCAATATACGGCCACAAATGTTGGAAAAAGTCATCGAAAATTGGACCTCCAGATTAGACTAAGTCCGAACCAGCCGTGGTGGCGGTCATATGCCAGAAGTCATATTGAAATTATAATGCCAGAAGATTATCTTTCGCATAAAGTAAATTTCATGTCAATTTAAAAAAAAATCATCTTTGTTTTATTCCATTTCAAAGTTCTATACCTCCATAAAAAAACACCCTTTATAAAAAAATGTCGGTCAATCAAGTGTTGAAACGCTCATATTATTGTTTACTAGGTTATTTTTAATATTTATATATAAAATATCGAAATGACTTTTTCTCTAAACAAACATTTGGTATTATTTTATAATTCTAATTCATATTCAAAACTCAATTCTTATCATATTTATAAATCTCTTCTCCATCATATAAAATTTTGTTAGTTTTTTTTTCCAAAACACCTCTCACTTTCATTTAGTTCTTATTTGAAATTCAAAGAAATGAAGAAGCTGTTAGTGAGTTTCGTTTTGGATTAGTTTGTTTAATAATTATGTAGAACTTAAAATGCTAAACTATGTTTAATTTTTTTCATCTTTTCATTTATTTTTATATTTTTTTGCCTTTCTTTGGTGCTGTAGACAAAACGTTTGATTAGTCTTCATAATACATCCGATGAATATCATACGGCTAACGAAGAATCATTTACAACAAATACGAGTTTGATGAATACAACAAATAATGGACAACAGCAGCAGCAACAAGGAGTAGGAACTTTAAACTCTAATATGACCACACCCACAACTACGATGGCGGCACGCAAACAAATGTTACCATTAATTGAAAATGAACCGTCTAAACCATTATCGGCCTATGCATTATTTTTTCGGGATACTGTTAGTGCTATAAAACAACAAAATCCAACATGTTCATTCCAAGAATTATCCAAAATTGTGGCCTCAATGTGGGATGCATTAGATCCCGTACATAAAGGGGTCTATAATCAAAAAAATGAATTGGCTAAAGTTGAATACATAAAACAAATGAAAATCTATCGTCAGCAATTAGAACAGCAGCAGCAGCAACAACAACAACAAGAACAGATACAAAATTCAAATATCATAATGACTAATACTGACACCACTACAACTACTACAATAAATTCTACTCCACACCAGCAACAACAGTCACAGCAGAATACGCCACAAATAGTAACAACTTCTAACAACCAACAACAATTCCAACAAAACCCTCCACCAGTTTCAAACAATATAACGAATACTACAGCACCCAGTGTTACATCCACTGCTCCACCATCTGATGAACAAATACAATTATTAACCGAAGCCGGTGCGGCACAAAAATGTACGCGAGAAAATTGCACTAAACGTGCAATCATAAATCCTGACTGGGAAGATGAATATTGTAGCAACGAATGTGTTATTATCCACTGTCGCAATGTGTTTAATGCTTGGGTTCAATCAAATTTAGAGGCTAAACAACAACCACAACAACAGCAGCAGCAATCAACTACAACGTAATTTTAATAATAAATGTTTTAATTTTTTTTTTTTTGTTATATTTTAGCTTTTTCTATGGAAAATAAATTTACAACCTGTATTGTAAGCTATAAAAAAACTAAAAATTTCTTTTTTAATTAAAATTAGTTTATTTTCTATAAAATTAATGATTAATTTATTCAAAACTTTTGTAGTCTTATGCATTATTTTAAAAATAAAACCTTAAAATAAAGATATAAATAAAATTGATTGAAGTTCTAGGTTCAAAATAAAATGATCTGGAAGAAGGACAAAACAAATAAAAGCATTAAATTCGGCTTTACCGTTTTTTTATACCGCCCACCGTGTTTATGTTACAAATGATATACACAAAATGAGAATGAGAAAGCATACGAGGTGAGAAAAAAAGAAAGTTGAACAACTTTTTTCGATGTGAAAGATTTTTTGGGTGAAAGACAATTTTTGTGGTAACAAATTTTCGTTGAAACGAATATTTTAGGTGAATTTAAAATATTCACTCCAAAGAGTCTGGTGAAAAATATGACAATACCCAGCAAGAAAAATACGAACGGCAAAGCATTGGCCCAGTGCTTTCAACGGTGGTAAGAGCGTTGGCAGAGCGTTATATTTCTGAAGATTTAAGTGCTTTGCCAACCCCAAAATGATAACACCGGGCAGGGCTTGGCCGTTATATTTCTGAAGATTTAAGTGCTTTGCCAACCCCAAAATGATAACACCGGGCAGGGCTTGGCCGTTCCTTTTTTAAAACGTTGGAAAAGCACTGGCAATGAGCGCTTTGCCAGTACGAAAGTCATAACTTCAAAACGTTGGAAAAGCATTGGTAGAACAACCAATAAAGTGCTTTTTTTAATAATAAAATAAGAGCTTTTGCCGACCCCAAAATGATAACACCGGGCAGGGCTTTGCCGTTTCTATTTTAAAACGTTGGCAAAGCACTGTGCTTCGCCAGTACCAAAATCATAATTTTAAAAGGTTGTCAAAGCATTGGTAAAACAACTAATAACGCATATACGAGTAATACTAGGATACTAGGAGGATAGTTCTAGTGACTTTATTAATACAGAAGAATCTATATCTGATGACTATATTCCGGATGCAAACGTTCCAAATACAAAGTTTATGATATTCATTTAAAAGGCCATATTTTTAATGAAGTTAGCGATTTGTTTATCAAAGGAATTTTGGAATATTCACAGTTAAAAATATGATTGAAAATAATATTGAAATAAATATGGTAGAATTTAAGTGTATTCTTACTACTGTGAATAATAAAATATCTTTACATAAATAATAGCATTGAAGTATGTAAAATAAATTTAAATAATACTATTTATTTATTATTTTTATTAAAACCTGCTAACTTTTTTAAAAACATGTACATGCATTAAATTTCGTTTTTAAAACGGCTGTAAATTTAGTAAATCGACCGCTGTCAAAGCACTTTTGCCCAGCGTTGTGAACAAGAGCAGTGTCACTGTTTTTATTATGTTAACGGTTGTAAATTTTGCAAATAAGTACTGACAATGCACTTTTTGCCAATGTTGGGAAAGCGTTCTAAGCCAGTGCTGTGCCAGTGATTTTTTATTTTTACGGTTGTAAATTTTGTAAATCAAGTATTGGCAAAGCACTTTTTACAAACGTTGGCAGAGCGTTCTATGACAGTGCTTTAATTATTTTTACTGTTGTAAATTTTGTTAATTAAGTACTGGCAAAGCACTTTTTACTAACGTTGGCAGAGCGTTGTAAATAAGTGCTTTGCCAGCGCTTAATTTGTTGGACCATTAGCAAACAGTAAAAATAGTAAAAACAGTAAAAATAATTAAAAGCACTGGCGCAGCAGACCATTGGCAATTTCTGGCTGGGTAGTTACACTAGACGCTACTATAAAAATGTACTTACAAGGAAACTATCGTAAAAAGAGACTCTTTAGCACAAAACTTATTTGTTTAATTTTAAATGTAGTGTAAATAAAAAAAAATAATTAAAATTAAAAAAAAAGTAAAATTTATAATAAGATTTTTTTTACAATATGGGCATTTAAACATACTTCACAGTTTTACTGTTCCAATATAAAATATAAATATAATTATTTTTAAAGTTTTCTTTGTTTTTATATACACATACATCGAGATTATTTTTTTGTTATTTACAAAAATAAAGCAAATTAAATATATTAGCTAGGTTGACACATTAAGTTCGTCCAAAAATAAAAAAGTCGGAATTCGCGAGCTCCTCAACCCTTAAAATATGCCATTATGAAAATATATATGGTCTGCCAAAAAAAATACCAAAAAAAGTTTTGTTTAGAGGTCGCAGATCGAAATTGAAGCTTCAACGTAGTACTTGTTATATTATTTTATTTGAATCAAAAAATAAATAATAATACAGTGTGACAGTGAATAAAATACACGCATATGGCAGTATAGGTTCGATTCTACTACCAAAGTGTAGTAAAACCCTGTAATCAGATTGGCGAGTTTGGTGACCATTTTTTTTTATGTGCCTGCACATTCTGAAAATTAGTGGGCCCCTCGAAAAAATGTGTCATCAGTATTTGTCCAACAGCTAATTCAGACTTGGTGATACCGCTTAACTATATTTGGCAATAATGTAGATAAGAATCCGTTGAACAAATTTTATTAACATTTTATGCGACTAGCACTAGCACTGTTTTTGAAAAAACAGGAAAAAATTATTTTTTTTCACTTTTTTAGCATAACTTACAGGGACTCCTGATTTGGCATAATTTTCGCCACAGTAAAGCTAAACAACGTTTGTGAACATACCAATAAAATCTGAACGTGTCTAGGCATCCTAAATAGCTTATAAAGACCATTGTCTGCGTTAAAAATTGTTATTTTCAACTAGACAATAGAGCATTTTCATTTTATTCCAACAACTAATTTTTATGGCCTCCAATTTTGATAAAATTTGGTGAGTATGTTCGCCAGTGAACGCATATTTCTAAAACGATTTTTTGTTTTTTTTTTTTTATTTTGAAAACTGTGGGAACCTTTGAAATATGAAAAAATGTGGGTTGGGACATCATTTAAAATGTCATAATTTTGTTGCGTGATAGATTTTGAAAAAAAAATTTTTTGCATAAGAATAATGAAAATGTTGGCGTTCACAAATTTTATAAAACAAAGTTTTTTAAATATTTAAAAAAATCAAATTTTATTTTTTTTATATTTTTTACACAAATATCAAAACAAAACCTTGCTTGATTACTAAGAAGACAAGAATGAAGCAAAATTAATGATTAATGGGTTTTTTGTTAAAGTTCTGCCTATTATGGAGGCTCTAACTTTTCTAAAATTTCGGGTTCTGATGAGATCTTTAGCCAGATCGAAATACTAGTATCAACCTAGCTAATATGTTTGATTTGCTTTAGTTTTGTAAATATACGGAGGTTGAAAGCTCGTTATAAATTGAAAATAACATAAAAATAATCTCGATGTATGTATATAAAAATAAAAAACTAATATAACTGTAAAAAATATTACTTGAGCCAGAGTACAAACTAAATTTTTTTTTATATAAATAGAACATTTTTGGTCTTTAAAGTTTAGTAACGTCATGATGCTTGTTAGGAAAAGACCTAACCACGTGCTTGATTACTAAGAAGACAAGAATGGAGCAAAATTGATTATTAATAGGTTTTTTTTTTTAAGTTCTGCCTATTATGGAGGCTCTTAACTCTTCTAAAACTTCGGGTTCTGATGAGATCTTTAGCCAAATCGAAATACAAGTATCAACCTAGCTAATATGTTTGATTTGCTTTATTTTTGTAAATATACGGAGGTTTAAAAAAAAAGATATTGACAAAATTATTTTTGCATAAGAATCGTAAAAATGTTGGGGTGTGTTCTGAACCCCAACATTTTATATTTTTGTCAATATCTTTCAACAACAAAGGTTTTGGCCTCTTGTAAGAAATCCCAATAAGATTTTTGTTAACAAATAAATTTTGAATAATCTAAATATTATCGAAAACTTAAAAAAAGCCAAAATTTAAGTTCAACTGTAACGATATCTGTTATCCTTTCAAAAATTAAAAACAAAACCATATGTGTATGATGAAAGTCCTTGTTAAATAGATTGCAAAACTATAACAAGTTGGATTTTTCAATTACATTTCAGGTAATTTGAAAAATACCACAAAAACTCGATTTTTTGAAAAAACGCGAATAATTTAAAATCCACTTATTTTATTTTTATTTCGATTGCAAATTCGTAATCTTCATTAAAAGTAAGCTCAAATTTGAGATTTGTATTTTTACTTACTTTTCAGAAAATTTTACAATTTAAACCGAAATTTGTATTTTTACTTACAATTTTTTTAAAAAACCGCGAATATCAATGGCTTTTAATTGAATTGTATTAAAAATTAGCCAAATCGGTCGAGCGGTTCAAAAGTATGAGTAAAAACGTGAAGGTACCTCAAAAATTAGTAGCTTCTTCCAGTGCATAAAACAATATGACTCATTTATTAATAGACGCTTGGAGGCGATTAATATTTTAAATTAACCTCAAACTTTTATTTCTCCAAAAATTTATTTTTCACCACAAATATTGTTTCTTTTTTACATCCAAAAAAGGTTACAACTCAGAAACTTGTTTCACTCCTAACATGTGTTTTTAAATATTTATTTTCATGCATGTTTTTATTTTTTGGTTCAATTGTAACATAAGGGTAGAAGGGGGAGCATTCGCCACTTTTTTTTTTTAAAGCGCTGCTTATGCTCAACCAACACTTTTTTGGAAAATTCTTTCATCTAAAATTTTAGACAACTTCACTTAAGTTTGTATGTTTAAAACATATATCGGCCATTCCAAACAAGATCGGCCAGAATCTAACCTTGGGTCTTGTGAAACTAAACGGAGCTACTAAAAGATTGGGATTTTTATTTTCACGAAATTCTAAAAAACCATTCGTTTATTCGCGATTTTATTTTTTTAATTAAAAAATATGCAAAAAGTGCAGTCGTATTTTTTTTTTAATATATATCGGATCATTATCATTTAAAATGCTTTGTAATGGTGCACTTCTGTACTTTTATATTGTTATATTTTTAATATGTAATTTTATGAAAAAAAGCTGATAGCATTTTTACATAAAAATAGGCATTCTTAGGAAATATAATGGATAATTATAATACGATTTTCTGCTAGTCATAAATAAAAACAAAAAAATTAACATGTTTTTGTAGTTAAATGTCATTATATTGTTGTACAATACATTTTCGCAAGTTGATTGACAAACTTTACTGAAAATAGTTATTAGTTGAAATGCTCCTACTATACTTGGAAATATTATAGCCATTTTTTTTTTTTTAAATTTTCCCCGAGTTTTTTTTTTTTTTTTTTGTGTAGAGTCTTTCTGTTCACAATTTTAAGAAAATCCGCACACCCTTGGTCAGATTTGTGGAGAATTCTCATGGAATTAATGATTTATATTTTTTTGCAGAAGGCATTTGATAAATGTATCTTTACTCTATTTTGCCAATTAGTTTTAGAAAATTTCACTGCGGTATCTTTAAGAGTAAAGAGTACTCTCAATACTTATCTTTATTCTGAAAGTGTCACTCGTATAAAAGGCTTCTAAAAAGTCATTTTTGGCAACTTTAACCGCGATTTTCTCAAAATTGTGACGTGATGGTTTTGGAATCAAGGCATCAAAGAGTATGTGGATTAGGGTGGGGCGATTTGAACATCTTAATGGGCGCTTCGCGTTTCTGATTCTTGGGATTGTACTGAGCAATAACAATGTGTGGGATGGACATATCTCAGGAAGTAGGATGAGCTTATCCAAGATTATGGTATCAATCTCTTCGTTGGAAGATTCTCTAGCAGATTAATGCATCAATCATATTTGTGGGTGGGGTTAAAGGGTTTAATTTGTAATTTCAAAATAGGTCTTTTAGCCGTATTTTGTGAAAGTAACCCTGTCCCTTTGCACTTTCACAAGCCCAAAACTGCCTGAAGGAGCGTTCCAATGCTTTTGCGATGAACTAGAGAGTTCTTAACTATTGTCTTGGCTACAATTTTGTCTTGTCTTGTCTTGTCTTAGTCTTAATATTGGATCGAAAATCTCAATTGTTTGGCTGTTATAGGCCAAAATAACCAAAAAAACGTAACAAAAAAGTCTGAGAGAAAACTGCAAGTCAAAATCTGGAAACTCGATTTTCACCGTAGACGTATGGTCTAGTGGACTTTTTTGCTCAGTACAATCCCAAGAATCAGAAACGCGAAGCGCCCATTAAGATTTTTTCCCTTCCATACTAATCGCCCCACCCTAATGTGGATACTTCCCCAATATGTATTTGTCATTTTGAAATTTAAAAAAATTGTTTTAGAAGTATTAGTTTTATTATTTTGTCAATTACTGTTTCATAAGAATTTTTCTGTTTTGAATTTAAAAAAAAATCCATTAAAAATAAAATAAACAATCTTTAATTTATTTAATCAATAACTAATCCCACAAGTATTGCATATACATAAATCACATATCGGCATTCAAACCAAGGAAGCTTGTCGAGGTGTGTTATTTTCAATCATATTAACAAACAAATACGTTGTTGTGAAATTAAGCTTTAAAGAGTTTGTTAATACAATTAATTAGTTTGTCAATATGACAAAATATTAATAGAAAATGCAAAACAATAGAAACATTTATTCTGTGTAAAATTTAGATCCATTCTAATCCAAGATAAAGTATTTTTAAAAAACTATTCTTACAAATATATTTAAAACTACTTTAAAAATTGTTTTTCTAACGTTTTGGTAATGTTATAAAACGGTAAAGCATAGTTATCAGTTGGGTCGTTTTCACAACGCTCTTAATTTGTAAACAAGAGTGCTATACGAATGTTTTTTACTTTTGACATCTAAAAAAGCCAGGGACCGTAATCATTATGAGTTTTATAATAAAAATTACACAATAATGATTATATTATGAGTTTCAAGGATTTTTGATTATTTTTGAGTAATATTAATAAAAATCAGCCATAATCATTATTTTTGAGCAAAAAAAAAAAATACAACTCAAATATAATCATTATTTATGATTTTTATTTTTTTCGCTCAAAATAAAACTCACTTTCATAGAATTTTTAAGGTGCATTTCACAAAAATCCTCGAACTTTTGGATTGTGTTGAACATATGATATGTTGAATTTCAACGAGTTGCAACATCAAGCAATGGTTGCGGTAATTTGTTTTTATTATTAATATTTATTATTATTGAAAATGAAGTTATTCAAGTTCGAGGTCGTATTCTACATTTATTTACCAGAATAACTTGAATAACTTCATTTTCATTGCACAATAAAGGTCGAATAAATCATAATTTTTATTAACAATAAAAATTATATCAATCATTTATTATTATTATTAATTTTAATAATTGTAATATTGTGCTCACTTTGGAATATTCCTTATAACTGACCGAGTTAGTAATAGTATTTTACTCGTACCCAATTTAAACAACAATCTATAAAAGGACTAAATATTCGTAAAATTAAAAATGATATGGAAAAAATTTAGTATTATTTTGCTTTCAATTTGAATTATAACAGCTTGCAGTCTTCGTGACATTGATTTTTTATTTTTTTTTAACCCATTAATGCCTGACCCCCGATTCCATTGTCCAATAACGATGAAATTTCCCACATTCTTTACTTAAGGTTATGGAAGTTATTTGATATAATTTTCTTTTCGATTTCCCATACTTGGGACTTATGAATTAACCACTGATATAAAATAATTCCTCTGTGGTTTTTAAGTAAATTATTTTGATATGCTCTTTCATGTTAAACTCTTCATTTTTACTTGAAAATAATCGATATTTCAAGCAAGGGTACTTCATAAAACTGTAAAATACGTATTTTAATGGTCATGTCATGAAATCATACCTGTAGCCCAAGTGAGTGGTCCTACCCAGCTACAAATTTTTTGCACTTTAAAAAATACCTAACACTATTAGCCAACAGTAATGTTTCCGATGTGTCGCTTCTCCAATTTTTCAGAGGCAATTTCAATTATTTCTTTCAATTTTTCAGAATATGTAAATTTGCAGACAATTGAACAGATAATTACCAACCCCCAATTTTACACCAACATTTTCCTAAAGTATTTTTATCCTTTCTCCACCTACCTGTAAAAATCAATTTGATGCAACTCTTACCTGGCTTTAGCTATAATTTTTTTAAGATGGCTTCTTTTTGGGTATTTAAATACCCAATAGGTTAAATTGGGTATAGATTTACATACCAGCTTTACTATTCTTAATGCCCAGTATCAGCGGCGTACCCAGGATTTTGTTTCGGGGGGGGGGGGGGGCGGCCCAATTTTTGTTTTTTAAATTTTTTTTTGTTTGAAAAGCATATAATTTTTTACATACGAGAGCTTATATTTAATATTTTGTAGTGTCCGACCAAGTACTCGACTTCGGCTTCGTAGTTCGGGCCAAAAAGTGAAGTTCGGCCAAGTTCGGTGTTCGGCCAAATTTTGGCCGAATTTGGCCGAACTACCGAACTTTTTATGATTATTTATAAAAAGCACAAATAAATAACAACTGTGGTAATATTTACTTTTCAGAATTTACAAAAAATCTACATAAAAAATACAATGTTGAATATGATAGAATACAAAAAAAAACAACGATATTTAAACATCAATCTGTGTGAAAAAATTTCAAAAAGCCAATAATTTCAAAAAGCAAATAATCAAATTTAATGCAATATAATTAAATATAAAAAAAAAAAAAAAAATTCGAGTTGTAAGTAATCCTGAAAAGAGAATAACAGGTTCATCAATTTGGGATAGACATGATGCAGTACCAGACTTAGAAGTAGTAGAACCAAACGAAAATTTTATTGAAAAAGAAATTAAAATGTTTATTACGGAGCCTTTAGGTCCCGAAATATAAATATATTTGAGTATTGGAATTCAAGTCCATTTACAAATATAAAAGCTGTAGCAATAAAATATTTATCAGCCCCACCAACTAGTGTAGCTAGCGAACAGCTTTTTAGCGCTGCCGGACAGCTCACATGGTGTGAATGCGGAAAAATTGCTTTTCTGTCATGACAATATCAAACTTTTTAATTTTAAATATTAAAGTTTAAGTTTTTTTTTCTCTATATCAACTTAAAAATCGATCAAATATTTTTCTTTGACTATAAAATATAGTGCAATACAAATATTTTATTCTTTTTTTGTACTTAAAATAGTAAAACTATTTTCCAAATATAAAAAAAATATACCTATAAATTTGTAAAAAAACTTAAACTTTAATATTTAAAATTAAAAAGTTTGATATTGTCATGACAGAAAAGCAATTTTTCCGCATTCACACCAAAAAGTTATAACTTTTTGGTTTAAATTTATTGATCCAAAAAACAATTTATATTTTTTTTATTAAAACAAAAAGTTCAGCTTCGGCTTCGGCCGAACATTGATATTATGGCCGAAGTTCGGCTTTGGCCGAAAAAAATGAGTTCGGTCGGACACTAATATTTTGTATCTGTTAAATAAGTTTTGGATGGGAAAGTTACAATTGACGTTATACCCAGTTATGATAGCAATATTGAAGCAAAAATGTTTTGACATGTCTTTGTTATTTCAGGTTTTTTATATCTACAAACAAGTTTTTTTTTTTTTTTTGAAATATTAAACAAATTTATGTATCAATTAAATAATTTTATTTTGATTTTTAAAGTGAGCTATCATATTAATTGAGATCCTTATATACATACTATTAACAAAACTCTTAAAAGTTAATTCGACGATTTTTTTTTCATAAAAGTGTCAATGATTTTTATCAGGTTTAACCTTTTCTCGGCACACTGATGCAACAGCTAGAGCACGAAGTCTAGCTTCACCCATAGAATTCCTTAAATATGTTTTCACTCTTTTTAGGGTGGAAAAACTTCTCTCCGGGGATGCAGTTGTAACAGGAATTACTATCAGTAAATGTAAAAACATGTAAACGTTTGGAAAAAGCTCCTTGTTGCAATATTGAATAGCATCTAGCGGATTTGATGGTCTTTATGGTAGTGTTTCCATAGATGAATTTCAGTTAATATAACATTAGTTTGAAAAATTATAGTCTCAAAAAAATATTATAAATTCATTTATTACATACTAACCAAAACAAAATTAAAATAAAAAATCGAATATATTTCGAGGGGGGCTTTGGCCCCCAGGGCCCCCCTGGGTACGGCACTGCCCAGTATACATATTAGGGCTATAACCAAATTTTTGGCAGAGTACCACGAGTTGGTCAATGAAAGTGAGTTTTATTTTGAGCGAAAAAAATAAATATCATAAATAATGATTATTTTTGAGTTTTATTTTTTGTTGCTCAAAAGTAATGATTATGGCTGATTTTTTTTTTATTATTACTCAAAAATAATCATTACCATTGAAGAAAACTTTAAAAATCAGAAATTTAAAAATCATGACGGATATGCAAAGATTGTCAAAAAATAATAATAATGTTGCAATAAATTTTTTTTTATGTCTGTTCTAAGTGATTGATTTTTTGATTTAAAAAACAATAATCATTATTTACGGTCCCTGAAAAAAGCATTTCAAAGTTTGTTTCGGCAACGCTTTGGTAACGGTATAAAATATCATACCCACACCGTAAAACATGATTATCATTCAGGTCGTTTTCAAAATGCTTTAAATTTGTAAATCACATTTTTTAGTGCTTTTAAAACACTTAACGATCATATTTTTCTATCTGGGTATTTAATAAAACACATGTTTTATCTGCTATAATAATATAGTTTTCATTTTATTTTATTTTATTTTATTTTTTTATTCATACATAATTTTTGTTTATTTTTCTTTTGTATATTTAAATTTTCTGATTTGCTTAATTTTGTGTATTTAAACAAAAGACAAGACATATTAAAATATGCTAATATAGAGTATAGTAGAGCAAAAAGATATTAAATTCATAATCATCAATACATATTAATCGAAGAAGAGTACTTAAACATATACACTTATATTTTATATAAATAATAATTAATTAATAAAAAAAAAAACTATAATAATTAAATTACTTCAAACTAAAGACACAATGGAAAAATATTTTAAAAAGAATTTTAATTTTTAAATTAAAATTAATAAGTCGTTTCGCAGAAACCTTATAAAAAAAACAAAAATACTTAAAAAAAAATACAAAAAAACTGAAATAAAAATCATTAACAGCCAATTTCATACCAGTCCGTTAACTGTTAGTTTTCTTAAAAATAAATTTTTAAACAAAAATCTTTAATAGTTAACTACAGCTTAACGATAAAGTATAAAATTGGCCGTAACTAATATGAGATTATAACAATTTTCAAATGAAATTTATATTTTTCTAAAAATTACGTTTTGATTCTTCACTCATAATAATCCAAACATAAAAATACGAAATTAATATGAAAACAACAAAAGTTTTGGTAGTGTAAATAAAGTTTATTAGGGAAAGGGACCACAAGATGAACATGGTTTTTAAATAATGCTCTAGAGCAAAAAAGGAATAAGATATCTTGGAGCGTTATATACCATATTAAAGCACAATAGGTTGGACATCTTCCTTCTTCTTCTTCATTTCCGCTTAACTCCCTGTGGAGCATAGGGCCTCTGGACATCTTTAAGTAACAGAAAAATATTTTTATTTTGAACACAAAAATTTTTTTTATTCATATTATTAAGTTGTTCAAAATTTTGATTTTAAATCAAATGTCCCCAAGATGGACACTTTTTAAAAAGTCTCTAAATATGTGAAAAAATCAAAAATAACATTTTAAGCAAATTTTCTATTATTTATTTTATTTATATTCGCAATGTCCATATTGGGGCCTTGTCCATATTGGGGCCCTGTTTATCTTGGGGCCCTCTACCCTATATTTTACGAAAGTTTTTATTATTTTGAATTTTTTTTGTATTTTTATGCATGGACTTTTACCAGTGTTAGACTAGGTTCACACACAGCAACTATACTTGCGCAATTCTTGTGTTTATAGAAGAGGGAGGAAGAGAGAATGGAAGGGGGTACAGACTTGCCTATACTCCAATTCCGTTTTGTTTTGTTATTCGCAATTTTCAACACTGCAGGTTGATATACGAAAATTGCTGAAACAAACTTTTCCTGTGTGAACACAAAAGCAATTTCAAAGGAGAATTGAAGAAAAATTGCGCAATTATAATTGCCGTGTGTGAACCAGGACTTATTTGCATTTGTTAAAAAAAAATTTCATTTGAAAGTTTTTGTCTCATATCAATATTCAAAGAGTTATATGAAGAGAGAAAGTTAGCTTAAAGCTTTTTTTTTTTTTTTTTTGTAAATAATATTGTTATAAAAAAATACTCTTAAAAATTTTATATAAAAATACAAAAAAATAAGCATGCTTTATAAAAAAAAAATATGTTAAAACAAAAACGGACGCCATTTTAAAATAAGAACAAATTAATAACAAAAACAAAATTAAACGAAAATGTTTTGTTGTTGTAAAAGCTTAGAAAAAGAGTGTATTAGGAGAGAGAGAGTTTAATAGAGTTTTAAACCCGAAGGCAGTTTATTTTATTATTATTTCATCATGCAAAGCAATTTAATTTCAAAATATCAAAACAAGTGTGGCCAGTTTATATTATAATGGAATTTGAATATTTTTTTAATTTTGCTTAGTATAAGGGTATCATTTAGAAAATGAGAGTGACATAGAGGGCAAAAAGCTTTAAGGGTAAAAAAGCTTTAAAGAGATCATTCTAATGTTACTCCAAATACAAAATTCTCTCATTTTATTTGTATGTAAGTAATACCCACATAAAATTTAATTTGGAATTTTTTATTTAATTTGTGTTTTAATATAAATTAAACTCCTTTTAAAAGTTTAATTATTTAAAATTAAAAGCTTTTTTTATTATGTTTTCATTTTTCAAAGTTTTAAACCTAAATAATATCACCAAATGGTTTTATATGTATTAATAAATGTAACTTATAGTCTATAAAAAAAACGAACTTAAAACTGTTATTGAAAGTTTTCTGATTTTTTTTTTTATTCTAAAAATATTTATTTCAAATTCAAAAAGTTTATTCCGCTATTCATTTCAATCTCTTAATTATTTATGATTATATTTATTTTTAAAGGGGCGGGTTGTTTTTTTATGTTTTTTTTTTGTTAGCTTTTCTTTTAACTTAATAATGTTTTATGTTTTGTATTTTGTTATATTGTGCTTTAGTTTTTGTTCTGCAACTTTAAGTTTAAGGGAAAATTGTTATCCTGCTTGTTTAAGTTTCTAAGGTGTCAAACTAAAGCTTGCTAAGTTTTAATTGTTTTTCGGATTTCTTTTTTCTATATAAGTATGTATATATTATTTTTTTTATTTAACAAGCAACTAATTACATATTGACTAGAGTTGCTGTTTAAGAAAACGTGAAGCCAAATTATTGATGTATCCAATAACCACTAAAACGGAAGTTTAAATAATCTGTTAAAGAAAAAAGAGAATATCATATATTAAAACTGTGTCATATTAAGATGAAAGACTAGGAGTAACTTAAATTAAAATGAACAGTGTTATATTTAAAATATCATCGTCTTATATTTAATGCCTGGATGATAATCGATTCGATTCGGGTATCATCGGTAAGAGTAACGCTATTATCGTTTATTTCGATAACGGTGTTTTAGGGATAACGATTTTTCAGTTATTACGATAACGGGTTTTTAGCGTTAATGGTATTTTACTTATTTTGGTGTTGGTATTTTAGCGGTAACGGTATTTTAATTCTTTCGGTAACGTTATTTTAGGGGAAAATGTTTTTTAGTTATTTCAGTAACGGCTTTTTAAGGATAACGTTTTTTAAGTTATTCAGGTAATCGTTAATTTCAGCCCCATTATGCCCGAATTCCAAGTTTATGATCAAGCTTTGGGAAAATATAAATCAGCTTACGGCGACTATTTTTTCTGATTTTGTCAGAATATTTCGGTAACGATATTTTAAGGATAACGCTATTATGACGTGAGTAAGATTATTTAAGTTCAACATCATTTGTTTTTTGTTAAACAAAAAACTGCGTAATGTTTATTTATTAATTAATTATTTTTTAATTAATTATTTATTAATTAATAATTGCTCACATCATAATTTATGATAAAAGATAAAAAAAACTTTTGGTTTTAATTTTTTAAAATGTAAAAGACAAATCTAAAAAACAATCAAGAATTTAAAATAGAAAAGGTCGATAAAAACATTTTTAGAATAAAACATTTAACGCTATTTCAATTATTTCGGTAACGGTATTTTAGCAATAACGATATTCGTCTATGTGCTGGCTTTTGAGTCGTTTTCAAAACGCAAAATTTTTTGAAAACGCATCATGTGGAAATCGGTGTTCTTAAAAACGGTCGTTTTTGTATATTCTAAGTTTTGTTCCAAAAAATAAATTTACATGTCAAAAGCTTAAAAACACAATTTTAATAATCTCTGGTATTTTATAAAAAAAAAATCTTTTTTAAAAATACATGCAATTTGAAGAGATTATTTTTATTTTTTATTTAAAATTAAAAAAGCTATTAAATGATTGCTTTTTGACTTAAAATAAATAAAAAAAACAGTTCATTTTGGTGACTCGGTCTTTATCGTTCAATTCGTGTTAGTGAACTAGTTCTTTTAAATCGTTCCAATGTTCTTTTTCTGTTATGACAGTTTATTACGAATTTATTACATTATTCATGTTTTACGAGTTTTTCACAAATTTTACTGTACATAGACAAAAAGTGCTATAAAATTCCAACTTTTCAAACAAAAATTGATTTATTTTGTGTAAAAAAACATCTTTTTATGACTTTAATTGTTTTTTTCCTAATTTGGGACAATATTATTACTATTTGCTATAAAAAAAAAATATATTGCTCTTGCAAGCAATTTGATTGAATTAAAAGAACGTAATGAACGATTGAACGAAAAGATCGGGTATTGGTGAACAATTCATATCAATTGAGTGAGTCGTTCAATTGAACTAGTTCGTTCATGAACGACACAACTCTAGAAATTACACTCTTGCTGACGTGGGTTAATCTTTTTATCAATTATAGGTCCGTTTGAGGTAACTTTTGGTAAAGCCTGGTAAAATGGAATTAATAAAAAAAAAAATCGCTCAAAAAGATATAAAAAAAACCTGAAAATACCTGAAACGCAGAAAACCACATTTCAAGCCCAAAAATAAACGTCAAAATTTTTCATATATGCATGTGGCATTAGAAATCAGTTTATCTATACCACGGTCAGTGATTGCACAGAAAATTTCATATAGACGCAATCGAACAAATAAAAACATAACAAATATTACATTATTCAAAAAAACAGGGTCACTACTGACGAAGGTTCAATACCAGAAACTGCGCAGTCTGATTCAGAAAATTGAAAATTTACAATAAGTGTGTTCGATAACACAAAAATTTTTAAAAATTTGTAAAAGTTTTTACTGGAAGGTGTTCGTTTACACAAATACTCAGTAAAAAATAGTAAGAAGAGAGAGTAAAGTGACAGGTTGTTGACAAAAAACTTACAAGTTTTTACTGGATAAATTTTTGCCAGTAAGAATTTGTAAGAAGAAAAAAACATATGATTGAAAAAATATGTTTGTATTTTTAGTAAACAAAAAAAAATATTGAATTAAATTTTTATTGTCTATGGGTTTAAAGTGCAAAATATTAATGAATTAACTATGGAAGATATTAAAAAACATTCTAAATTATTTCTGGTCAACAATTTCAACTAACTTATATCTTTTCTATAATGACCAGTTGATTTTTTTTTTAATATTTGGTATTTAAAATCAGCAGTTTTATATATTTTACCAATTCTTACAAATTTTCCGTTCGTTTACTTTTTTGTAAATTTGTCTTACTCTCTGTAATTTTGTTACTGAGTAATTTCTACTGGACTTTGCTGGGAAAGTAATCGAACAGACTTATAAAGTGCTATTTCATAAAACAATTACTATTTTCAGAATTTTTCTTAGTTTTTTTAGTTTATTTTCATAAAGTTAAAATATGTGTTTTATTAACAGCTGATGATTTGATAGTAGGTCCATTCGTTTACACCAAAATTTGCACAAATTTGTACAAATTTGTACTGGATTTTACTGAAATGCGTTCGCGTACACATAAATTTGCAAAAGAGAGCATCTACTAAGAGAGTAAAGTGACAGTTGTCAGCAAAAAACCTGCAAATTTTTACTGGAGAAATTTTTCCCAGTAAAATCCAGTAAAATCCAGTAGAAAACAAAAACATATGATTAAATTAAGTAAACAAACAAAAATAAGCATACATTTAGTAATAAAAACATTTAAAAGATTAAAAGCTGAATTAAAAGGCCGGCAAAAACTAAAAATAATTATTTTCAACCTGAAACAAATTAAAGTAGTCAGTTACAATTATTATAGTAACAATTTATCAGTTTTCTAATATCTCTGTTAATTGTTTTTATTTACATTAATATATTAGAGATGTAAAGCTAATGAATATATGAATACTTCTTACTGCATATTATTCAGGGTACCGAATATCAAAAATCAAGTATTCATGTATTTTCGTATGTTATTTAACTAGAAACAAAATTAAAAGTCATGTCCAAACTAAACAAGTCTAAAAGCTTCCACAAAAGTTTATTTAATAAATACAATTGCTACGAATTTATAATTATTAAAATGCAATGCATCAAGTACCAAAAACAATATATACTGGGTAGTCTAAATAACACATATTTTACAACACTAAGCTTTTTAGCGCTCATATGTTTGAATTAACCTGCAAGTTTTTGCAATTTTTCCGTTCGTTTACTTTTTTGTGCAAGAGCCAGTTTTGAGAGTAAAATTTTAATTTTGCCCAAAATTTACTCATCTACTGGATTTTACTGGAAAGTAAACGAATGGACCTAGTTTTACCATTTTACCCAAAAAAAAAGTACTGGTAACTTCTGGTAAAAAGAGTAACACAATAACACTCTCATCAACGCTCTCATTTGCCCAATTTTAGACAATAAAAAACGCTTTTTGATAAGACTGTGTTCCCGCGGGTGCCCGCGATAACGTACGTCGAACAGACTTTATGATTGCGAGAATGCAAGCAGCTGTTAGATCTCCATTTTTCTGCATTTCCAAATCAAGTCTTAAGATAACGCGTCCATTTCACAATAGCCCATTTAGGATCTACTTTTGTTTATTCTAAAAATGATTATAATAGACTTGAGCTGATGGTTACTTAGAAAAACACACAATTCAATATTATTTTTGCAAGAAAAGCCATATTTTTTCATACCTCAAAATCTCTATTATCAGACAACAGCGAAGTATTCATTTTCTATTTAATTATATTTTGTACTTCTTTTTTAATATTTTTCGTTTTAGAATTAGTTTTTTTTTTAATCAGTTTAATTTTTTTTAGTAGTTTTTGTAAAATATGTCAATGTTGGCAATGCTATTAAATATTACACAAAACATGTGTAATTTTTAACCTGACAATTTCGCAATCGCTTTGAGCCAGAAAATTTTCCAACGTTTGTGGAAAATTATTTTCTTTGTATTTGTTGTTGTGTTTTTGAAAAATTTTACGCTTTTACATTTTTCCACGACCAAAATTTCTGACATGAATTTAATTTAATGTAAAAAAAATTGAATTCATCCAATTTTGTGGCAGTTTGGAGTAACTTTTTCCATAGCTCTTATTTAATTAACTCTCCAAACAGCCTAAGCTCTTTCGTAATGAAGTTTGTACCACGTGGTCGGCATAAACAATAAACAAAATGTTCTTCGAGCAATTTTTTTGTTCGTTGCGTACTTTAGGCGATATGGTCCAAAATAGGTTAAGAGTGAATCTCAAAAACTAATCCATGAAAATAAATATGTTTAGGCCTAAATTATTCCTCTTACCAAGATATTAATAACTACAGTCCGAAAATTACACCTTTTGTACTTTATCTTAAGAAGATATGGCGAAAAAGCACCTTAACTTGAATATATATTGTTCAAACGTAAAGGCTTTGATACTACTACCAAATATAATAGCGGTATTCATTCTTGATAGCATTTATGCAAGGGTTGCATTAATACTATGATTTTATGCTACAAAGCGTGAGCGTCTTTTTTTTGTGTGTATTGTATGTTTACAACCCAAGCATTTCAATGTTGACAAAACAGCTAATTTCTAACAAAAATATATTTTCTAGCGATTTTTAAGTAGACTTTAGCGATTTTTTCAAATAAAAAAGGTTGGCATTATTCTTCGTTCTCAGTGGATTTTTAACTTTGTTGTTATTTTGTGTGAATATCAACTTTAAGGAAGAAGATCCATTTTTATATTAATATCGTATTTTTCTTTTATTTAAGTTTGTTTTTTGATAAAAATTTGTGTTAAAATCAGTTGTTTTTTTTTACACGAAAATTAAATGTTTTTTATAAATATTCTAAAAGATGTTAAGGTTTTCGCCTTGCATATAAATAAAAGTCTTGCATATTTTTATTTCATGTATTTTGTTGTTGTGGTCTTGCATACTCTTGTATTTATACAAGATCTGCAAGCTTTGAAAGGTCTGCAAGGGTAGTTTGCTACCAAGAGCGAATACCGCTAATCTTTCTGCCAAATTTCATGAAAAATCGTCCATACGTTTTTAAGTTAAAGCGATGTCCTTTAGGGGTATCCTGTTGGAATCCTGCATGCCCTTGGACCAAAATAGGACCTCTGTTTAAATGTTTCAGCTTAATACCAGCTGTTTTTAGTCATAATAAATATGTTTTTATGGTTGTCGAAAATTATGTTCATGTTAAAAAAAAAAATTTTTTTTAATTTTACGAAATTTTAGCATTTTCTCGCTTCCAAACCGTGCACTGCACACACAAAATTTCTTCACATTTTGTAAATTTGTTTTTCTATCGAAATAGCGTAATTTCTTATTATAAAACACTCATTTGGCGCATTTATGGCCAATTTAAAATATCACGCCTGGAGGCGGCCTTGCCGTTTAGTGGGTTAATTTATTTATTGTAATTTTAAAGATGTTAGGATTTCGATGTGCTTCTTTACAGAATTGTTTATTAGATTAGCATTTGTTTGGTCCAATTAAAGTTATTTCCCTCCAAAAATGGCTTTACCTGCTATTAATTGCCATCTAAGATTAAATATGGCTAATCGTCCATGATGCAAATAACGGCGTTTTTGACTATTTTTGAATAAATTTGTAAATGGAAGATTTTTCTTAAATCTTAAATTTTTCTTAAATTAAAAAAGTTATAGCCCTAATGAACATCTAAAATGTATTAAAAATACACTTATATGTTTTAGAAATGATGTGATATTTGGACGAACTCTTTCTAAATGTTGGATAATGCCTGATATCGGATATTAATAAATTAAGTTGAAAGTAAAAATATTGTTTGTTTTTAGATAAATAAAAGTTAAATCAACTGCAATTTCAGTTAAAAAGACGAAAAAGGAGATTGCCGTTAAAATAACTAAAAATGTAGTTGTTTTAAACGGTTGAAAAACAACTAACAAATGTAGTAAAAACAACTAATAATGTAGTAAAAATAACTGACCATTTTCTACTACACACATTTTGAAACAACTGTAAAAATTGGAAAAAAACTACTGTTACTTTCCGGTAATTTAAAAATATTTTTTAAAAAATGAAAATGGTTTTCTTTCAATTAAAATACAAATTTGTATTTCCTACATTCTACTTAAAATGTCAAGTCAAAATTCCAAACTCCAGTTATAACGTGTTTATGCATTGTAGATACAATGAAATTTTCTAATACTTATTTGGAAACTATGAGCATATCAAAAATAACAAGTATATACAGAATGAGAATTTTTAAAAACTCGAAATAATCTTCGATTTTTGAATAATTTACAAAAATTAACTGTTTACTGCAAAATTACTGTTTTGTTAGTTGTTTATTAAAGTTCTTAAATAACTGCTTTGAGCAACTATTGCAAAAGTACAGAAATTTTCTTTGGTTTTTTTTAATAACTGTTCTTATAGTAGTTTTGTATTATTTAATAGAAAAACAACTGCAATTGCAATTGCAATTAAAAATAACTACTACCAATTTCTACACAAACAACTGTCATGAAGTAACTGTTCAACATTTTTGAGTATAGCAAAGCGGACCTAAAATATGGATGACAACCTATTTGCAGTCTTTTAAAATAAGATTTCGGGTGAGCTCTAACCGGAAAAAACTTTTAAAATTTAATTAGACCCAACCGAACAATGGAATTCAAGTTATGTGGATCTTAAGCCACAATCACACTATATAGCAAAACACGTGTTTTGCCAAAACACGTATTTATGCTCTTTATTCCATTCCACCAGTTCTTTTCCACTCATTTTGGCAAAACATGGGACCACTCAGTCTTATATTTTGACTAGGTTCACTTATATTAATGTTTGGGCCTTACCGAGTCAAGATTTAAGCAAATGTTTCCTTTTATATCTGTATAGTTTTCGCATAACCGCTTAAGTTGGAATTTTTAGTAATAAACATTTGTTATAGCTGTTGAACTAAATGGAATTTTGAAAATAGATTAAAAATTCTGCGTGAAAATTCCCAGATAGAAAAATACAAACGGGAAAGCGTTGGCAAAGTACTGTATATGGTGGTAGAAGCATTGGTAGAACGTCCACTTTTCAAAAGTGTTGGGCTAACTTTGAAATTATAACGTTGGCAACAATGGCAAAATAAGTGCTCCGCCAACATTGATATCATTTTGTAATATTAAATGATTTGGAATCGAAATTAATCAAATTTGAAGATTTTACTTTTGATATTTGAAAAATTTAATTAAAACTTATAAATATGAAATGTATTGAATATTTTTTTTAGCTAAATAAAGAAAAATTAAAGTAAAATTTGTATCTTTTTCTTTAAATTGAGAATTATAGTAGTGAAAATAACGTTTTTCACAAAACTTTTATTTGAAATGCATTTGTATTATAAAACTAATAATAAAAAGTAATTTATTTCTAAATATAAAGTCTGGATTAGCCAATTGTCCAAATTATAATAAAAATTTCGGGTTTTAAATTAAAAAATTTTAAAATATTTTAAAACGTTTTGAATATAAGACCCAAATTTGTACCTTAATAATATTGAATCTAATTATTATTAAAATTTATCTCGAATGTCTTCTTCCATGTCTATCTTTGGCATTTAAACTTTAGAACAATGTTTTGACAGCAGTATTTTTTCATATACAGTCGCAAATTTTTTGAAACATGTACTGGCAAAACCCTTTTAACAAGTGTTTGTAAAACGCTGTAAGCCAATGCTTTGCCAGTAGAAAGATCGTTCTATACGCCAATGCTTTGACAGTAGAAAGATCGTTCTATAAGCGATGGCTTTGCCAGTAGAAAGATCGTTCTACAAATGATGGCAGAGCACATTTAGAAGATGTTATTCCAGTAGTATTTTTTCATATACGGTCGTAAATTTTGTCAAAGAAGTACTGGCAAAGTCCTTTTGGCAAACGTTTGCAAATCAGTTTTAAAAGATGTTTGCCAGTGGCAGTTTTTTATAAACACCCAGGTAGAAATTTGGGATGGTACAAAAAACGAAGAGTTTTCAAAACGTTTGTTTCTGATGGTACTAAAATAAAAGCGTTTCCAAAGCGATAATTGCAAATTATACGAAAAAAAAGCATTTAAAAAACATTATTTTGGATTGCTATTCGAACGTTCGGACAAAGTATTTTAGGAATACTTTTTATACAAAACTTACAAATATTTGTGAAATAAAAACACTGTAAAAACATTGGTTCAAAGCGTTTTTCCAACGTTTGTAAAAAGTACTTTAGAAGTTCTTATCGTACAAAATTTACAACGGTTTATAAAATAAAACCAATGTAAAACCATTGCGTTAAAGCGTTTTTCTAACATTTGCCAATAGTACTTTAGAAATACTTTTTTTTTTACAAAATATTTTACTGATTAAAAAACAACACTGTCATAAGGGGTCTATCTATATGCGAACTCGGTTTCTTATGCAATTTTTTTATATGCTTTTCTCTTCATGAACCGAGTTCAATAAATCACTCAATATGGCCAGCCCATAATGTAGCGACTCTATAAAGTGTATAGTCCTTGTATATCTTTTATAAAGCACTATATTTTGAGGACAGATAAAGCAATATTTTAGAGGACTTTTTCAAAACTTAATAAAACGCTAGTTAAACTATTTAAAATTACAATGTTTTGTTACTTTATTTATATTATTTTAATCATATTTTACATGTTTCATTATTTGTGGTATTTATGAACAATTCATAAAGATCTTTATAATTTGTCTTTCGAGCGTTTTGACAATGTTCAAAATTACAACCCTCAAAGCGGTTATCATTTGGGTCGTTTTCATAACGCTTAATAACTGTAAGCCAAAATGTTCTGCAAATACTTATTTAACGATTGAAAAAGCATTTCAAAAATTTTGTTTTGCAATGTTTTGAGAACGTTATAAAATACCATCCTCAGACCGTAAATTTGGGTTATCATTTTGCACATTCTCAAAACGCTTTAAATTTGTAATTTGGTATGTTCTGAAAACGCTTGTACCATCATGAAAAATGCTTTTAAAACGTTTTAAAGATTGTATTTTTCTACCTGGGCAGTTGTAAGTTTTGTAAAGCAGGTATTGGCACTTTTAAGCACTTTTTGCAAATTTTGAGAAAGCGTTCCAAAGAAGTGCTTTCCCAATGCTTTTTCGTTGGTATTACTATTAATCAACACTCTGCCAGTGCTTTGTTTTTTGTTCGACAATTTCTACTTGGGTTTTCTTGATTTTTCGAAAGAAAAAAAAAAAACAACAAATAGCTGTTTTTAAATAAAAGTATTTTACCTACACAAAAAATATGATATTTAGATATTAAAATAAAATTACCTCATTTAATTATAGAGTTCCCATCCAACCGTTTGGGGGGTTTTCTTGTCATCATTTTTCTTGTCTTCAACAAACATCATCTTCGCCATCATCATAACATCAACATCATCACCTATTCTAAATTTATTCGATAATTTGTAATTCATTTATATCCACATCGGATGAATCTTTACAAAATGTACTCGAACGTTCTAATTTTGATTCAACCACAATTGTTGGATTATTGTGATCAATAACACCATTATTATCATTGTTAGTAGAAGTTTTGTGGTGCTTGGAAGATTTTATGAGTAATTCAATCTTTTGTTTGACAGCCTGAGCAGTTTTATAGATCTCATTGGAATTTTGTAATGAACCATTTTTATTACTCGTTTGATTGGAATTCGATTTGTTGACCACACCAGGACCATACGATTTTTTAAGGTGTAGAGTATTTGGTCTTCTTGTGGGTATATTCGAAGGTTGACTATTACGATTAGACATAACCGATGAGTGGGAGGCAGAACGCATAACGGGAGCACCAAAGGATTTATTATAATTTTGTTCGTCCTTTTGATTACTTTCTTGTGACTGTTTGAGTAATTCTTGCTGCTTATTTTTTTCTTTTTCGGCCCGTCGAGCTAAAATTTCACGTGATTTTGCTGAGAGAAAACTATGCTTGGTAACTACTTGGGTTTCATTTTGTCCCGGCACAGAAATAGAACGTTTATAAAGGTCTCTGGAGGAGTGTGTAGAACTAACCGATGATAGTCTACTGTGTGCCGATTTAGTGGTAGTTACTGAGGAGGGACTGGAACCAGTGGAAATTATTTTTTGTTGTAAATATTTTGGTGCTCTTGGACCTAAACTAGTAGGCCGTGATGGTTTTGTTATTGTAGTGCTATTAAGTGTTTTACTTTTTTGATCATTAGCCGAGTTGGATTTTATAGTTTTAGCTCTAGCCAATCTGGTGGATGTTAAAGACTCGCGTGAAGCCGTTTTATTGGTTATTACAGAACTTTTCATACTTTCATTTAAAGAATCTACACCCAGGTCAGAGAATCTTTCAGTATCGGAAGACTTACTAGCTTTACTTCTTGTCGGTAGACAAGAGGTTGAAGCTAAACTATCTAAAGACATATTATTGGTGGACTTGATAGCAGATACTTTTCCATTTGTTTGTTTGCGGGCTGCTGGACTTGAATGTCTAGAACTTTCACTAGAAGATTGTTGATAATTTGATTTTTTAGCTAGATTAGCTGGTATACTAGAGCTAGTACTGCTACGTACAGGACCCTGTGTAGCCGGTGCAGCAGCATGAGTTTTTTTAGGTTCCAAATAGCGTGGTCTAACATCGGCCAATTTTAAGGGTTGTGCCTTTTGTTTAGACTCTATGGGTTTAGATTCATTAGTTTTCTTTGGTTCTATAGTTTGTTTGGAAGATTGGGTAGTTTCTGATTTAGTTCTACGATGATTTGTAGCAGCTGTATTAACACTATTACGTTCTGAATTGACTGTACTTTGTGATATAACGCGGTTAGTTTGTGGAACATGAGCACGAGAATTTGATTTTAAAACACGACCTAAGAAATATTAAAAATAGGGGAATAATTATCATATATCAAAAGAAAATAGTATATAATAGGGTGGGACAATTTGTTCGAGACCGCAAAACGTGAACTTGAAGCAGAATCGTAATCTGCGGATTTATACGAGAAAATGTATAAATGTGATTTTACGAGAAAAAATGTTTTTTTTACGAGAAACTGTATATGGTTGCCTTTTTTGAAAGATTAACCTTTATATCCAGCTATGTATATCTACTGTTTCTTAGTACTTGTAATACGAATTGAAAATGACGTTTCGTATCATCAATACTGGGAAATAGTAGATATGGATGTGCAGGTGGATAGCTTTAATGAAAATGTCTGAGATTTCTATATCTTAGACATTGAAAAACTTTGGTAATTAATTAATGCTATCGAAGGTATTTGTCAATGGAATAGTCAAAGTGTTTAAAACCTTAAAACTGCCACGAAAAAAATTGCATAAATTAAACAAAAAATCCCCGAAATTAAAAAAAAAAATATATCCAAAAATTCAAAAAATCGGTAAAATTGGAAAAAAAAAATTACAAAAATTAAAAAAAAACATACAAAATAAAAACAAAACCATCCAAATTTAAACCAAATCGACACTATTTAAAACAAAAATGTAAAATTTTTAAAAAATTGTAGAAACTGAAAAAACCGCCAAAATTTAAAAAAACCCTAACGTTTTTGGAAAGTTTGTGATTATTTTAAATTTTGCAATTTTTAAATATTGAATTTTTTTATATTAGAGGCTTTTTTAAATTTTGCCAATTTTTTAAAATTTGGTGATTTTTTTTTTAATTTTAGCGATTTATTCAAATTTTGCGATTTTTTTAAATTAGAATTTTTTAAATTTTGGCGTTTAGTTTATTTTTTATATTGGTGATTTTTTAATTTCGGCGATTTTTTTTAAATTTGGTGATTTTTTTTATTTTGCTATATTTTTTTTATTTTGACAATTTTTTTCCATTTTGACGATTTTTTTCAAGTTTGGTTTTGATGATTTTTTTCAAGTTTAGTTTTGATGATTTTTACAAATTGGTCATTTTGATTTAGTTTTAACGCAATAATATTATGAGTTTTGAATTATTATCCGAAAATTTAGTTAATTTCATACTTAAAAAGCTCAGGCTTTTTAAATTTTGGGGATTTTTTATTTTTAATTTGGTGGTTTTTTAAATTTTGCAAATTTTTTCTATTTTGGCGTTTTTTTAATATTGGAGATTTTTTAATTTTGGAGATTTTTTAAAATGTGTGTTTAGTGTTTTTAACATAATAATATTGTGAGTGTAAAATTATTAATCTAATTTTCACGCATATGAGGAAGCTTAAGAGCTTTTTAATTTTTAGTGACAGTTATAAGTTGTTTAACAGTTTTACTTACTAAAACATTGACAAAACCCCTAAAAACTTTACTTCGGTAAAGATGTTTTTCAATATAAGAACAGTTATAGAAAGCTGAGAAAATTTCCTTTTAAACAATTCCTCTGTCGGCGTTTTAGGTTTATCTTTCATCAATTGCAATGACATTTTCTTTAAAATATACCATATATTTTTCCACCATAATAAATTTTCTCGTAAAAAATCGGATACTCGTTTTTGAGTCTTGAACCGTGGTTTCTTTCTTCGGAAAATTTTCCGAAGATTTCAATTCTGCTATACTCTTAGAAAAAATTAACCCACTCTAGTATATAATTTTAAACTTACTTGTTCCCTCTCTTATATCATGATTAGCTTGAACTCCTCTTTCTGCTGTTTGTACTGCATCGTGTGTTTGAGTGGCTTTATAAAGCTGAGTATCACCAGTCAATGCTCTCTTCGAATGAGCTTGTATGGCTAATTTTACTTGTTGTAAATCTTGATTTCTAGTACTACCACCAAAGGAAAATGCCTTTGAGACCGGCTTGCCTCGTTTGAGATCTAATGGTTCGGTTAAACGTGCCAATGTTTGAATTTTCTTTCTTAAATCCAAATCCATTCTTTGCCAGGCTGTTACCCTCATAGCGCGAGAACATTGTCTAATTAAACATTGTTCCACCGCCGATAATATAGCGCTTACTAGACGTATATATTCTACATCCCAATCAAGATCTTCTTCTTGCAATCCCTGCAATTCTTTTGCCAATTCTCCTAAACCAGCTGGCATTTGTATAATTTTGGCTTGTAAAACGGTATTTAAACGTGTTATACGCTGGTAACTTCGACAGGCTTGATCGGGTGTTAAAGATGAAGCCGTCCTTAGTAAAACTCCCTCTAAACGCGGTATATGGCAACTGCGATCATGACCCAAAGATAGAAATGAATCACTAGCTATTAAACTGGCAAAATGTTCTGCAATATAGGTATAGGCAGCATCTAAGATGTCACGTACTAAATTTTCACAGACACCACCCCAACGATATGTAGCCAGTTGATCCAATAAATTGTCGCAATCCAAAACACAGTCTAAAACGCTTTCGGAAGTCTAGAAAATCGACAAACAAAATTTAATTGAGTTTACGATAATATCCACGAAAAGCGAGATATGGTTTAGAAATTGAAATCCAGCTAAATTGAAACAAAAAATGGTTGTATTTAGACAAATCTATTTAATTTTGAGTGATAAAAGTAAAATATTAAATTTTAAACGATCCCCCGGCACTTGGTTTTTTGCTCCGGAACGACTCGTATTTGACAGGAGCCCGACCAAGGAATGGCAACTCAACAAACCAACATCAGTCAGGTGGAACATCTGCAATCACTGGGGTCACCTCAGGAAGGAGAGCCATAAAAACTGCAGTGGTCTAACCCCTAAGGAAACTAAGCTAAACTCCACCTGTAGCCTTTTAAGTTTTATAGCAACTAAAATATTCTGCATAAGGACTGCATACGGAGCGGAGGAGGGGCCTCGTATTTACTATTGACAACATCGTGCATAATATACGTGACCTGTACCTAGAACACCAAGGTATAGCAGTAATGTCAGGAGCTTCCGAAATAAGGCTGTACAATGTGTATATTCCGTATATAACTTTCCTCCTAGAAGGTGATTACCGCATGGTGATGGTTGGCTTCATTGCCACTATGAACTCTGGCACTCCAATTTGTGGGAAGACCAGAGAGACAGATCAATGACTCCACATTCTGAACACTGAATAAGGACGTCCACACCAGAATTATGGTAGGAACCACTAGCTCGCGCGACATCACAATTTCGAGTGCAGGTCTGATAAATTATTCTTCCTGGCAACCGAAAATATCATTGGATGCAGAATTTAGAATTCTGCTTTGCTGGAGTTTAAGTTTTCTAAACCACATTTATAGTAACAGTAATTCAAAATTTTCAACTTACCAAATAAGCTACAATTTGTTGTCGACATCTACCCAAAATATCTCCCGGCAATTGAGCAAATTGCCTTGTTGGCCACACCTTTAAATAATGACGACAAGTCCATCTTAAACATTTACGATAAAGATCATCCAAAGCATGATTTAAGGCGACCGGTAAAACTTGTAAAATACCATCAATACAACCCGAACAAGGTTTATGGAAATTATGACAATAATTTGTTTTCAAAGCATGAGCTGTTACTTCCTTCAAACCCTCCAAACCCAATAAATCAGCTAAAGCAGCCAATTCCATGAGACTAATACCATCGGGTGGATGTGAGGCACCCGAATAAATGTGGCATAACGCAAAATGCACCGCCGAGTAAGAATAACCTTGTAGAGATACCACACTAGTAGAATGATTACCAGCCAACATGGCAGCAAAATATTGACAGCGAGAACGTAAAATACATTTATGAGCCTTAATACGACGACCATGTACCTCAACAATCATATCTGTGGCGATTTCTTGTAGAAACATTTTAAGTAAATCTTCTCCTAGTCGTCTAGGTTGACGACATGATATCGATGATTCATCCATGCCAGATCTACTAATGCTAGAAGCTAAACTCGAGTCCGCACTCAAATCGGTTTGTATATAATCCATATGATCTAAAGCCATATCATTGGGTAAAGAATTTGATATTTCCTTCGAAAAATTGGGAAACAGTCGCGAAAGACTACGCAAATTTTCTACCGAATTGGTAAAATTATGAAATGTATTTCCTGTAGATCTAGACATAGACCATGAATGAGGTCTAGCACGGTTATCATCACCATTACCACGATATAAACGATTTATCTGACGATGATTATTACCACCTACACTAGAACTCATACGTTCGGGTGATTTTAAATCCAATTTCAGGGGTTTATCCATATCAGATAGTTTAACAAATGTAGTGGCATTGTTAGCATTTCTATCTACCGCCTCTGTATGTTCAGTTACAGTTTCCAAAAGCATTTTTTGTTTCTCAATGGTAGCTTGTAAAGAATCCATTGATACGAGTGTGGGTATTTTCTTTGGTGAAGAAGTTTCTTTGGCTTCTACTATGGTTTCCATAATAATATTCGACATACGAGATGATGTAGATGAGGTGGCTAGATTTTGTGTAGCTATTGGTATTTGTGAAGTAGTTGAAGATGTTAATGATGATGTTGCTTGCAGATGCTGTAAAGTTTCAGCAGCTTCTCGAGCAGCTTGTTCTTCATCTTGCTGGAAAGTTAAATCATCAGTATCTGTGGTCGATATGGGAGATAGATCTTTAGATAATATGCCATCTGTGATGGATGCCAAACTAGATTTGTCAAAAGTTTCATTAATTTGTACATCCCTACGACGTTTTTTTATGCGTATCGGTGCGATGGGTGCACCTTCTTCTTCTCTTTCAGCACCCGAAGAAGTACTTAATTCAGATTTAGATCCTGTATAATCATCATAGGGCGATAAAGAACTATCTATGGATAGCGATGATGTTTTGGAGATTAAGGGTAATTTATCTATAATACTCATTAATCCCTTACCATTGTCCTTGCCATCATTATTATTTGTTAATGATATAGATCTTTTATATTCCATAGATGAAGGATTATTTGAATTATTACTCCAAGAATGTCTTTTATTGGCTTCATGCTGAGCCTTTTGCTGCATTGATATTCTTCGGATGGCAGCCACTGTTATGGGAGGATCTGAATTTACTTTATAATCTAATGACTTGGATTCACCAGCATTGACTAGTTCGTGTTCACCCGAAGTTTTATGTTGATTTGATTTAGACATTAAAGTTTCGGTAGAACTAGCACTTGATTTCATAGCCTCCTGTTCCAGTTTTTTGGAATTTTGTTGTGTACTTAAAGATGAGGATAATCTTTGGGCTAAATTGAAGGGTTCTTTGCGTGTCTTGGCTTTAGAATTTGTATCATTATTACCAATATCTATAAACATACTAAAGAGATTATTTTGAGAGTTGCTAGTGGAAGATTCTTCATTTTTTACTTCGATTTTTGTTTTCGGTTCTAGCTTCTCTTCTTTAGGTTTATATTCACTTGTAGAGAGATTAACAAAGAATTTTGTCGCCACCGGAGCATTAAATGATTTACTCATTTGTGTTTCAGTAAGGGACTTTTTCTCTTTGGGTTTTTTCTCCATATCATCGAGAGATATATAAAAACCACAACCACTTTTATTTGAACTATTTGAATCAGTTCTTTCTCGAAATTTGTTATGATTAGTTTCTAAGCTAGATGTAGAACTAGTACTTTTACGTCTTACGTCTGATCTCTGACAATCCCCCATATCTACTACCCAGGAGGCTATACCCGGTAAAGGTTTGCGAGATTTTGGTTTATGTCTCATTTCTACTTCTTGATCATCATCCTCCATATCATCATCACCTATAGGTCGAGTTTGTTCAAAATCTAAAGAAGTAAAACCTCCCGAAACTATAGGACAATTTTCAGTTTTTCTTTGCAAAGAAGGACTATCGCATTGTTTTGGTTGATAGTGACTTATACAAGATCCACCCGATATTATGGGATTTGCTTCGTCAAATTTAGATCTTTTTGGTGTTCTGGGCATGGGTACTGGAGAATCGGTAGCATCGCTACAATAAGCTCCCGAATCACGATGATGAGAAAATGATGAAGATAGGGTATAGTCACGATGTATGGAAGAAGCATTAGAGGAAGTATTTGGTTCGATATGAACTATCGAATTGTGAGGAGTATCGGGTAATAAAGAATGAGCTTTCAATTTTGTAGCATCATAATCTTCCATATGATAACGAGATTGTTGATGATGTTGCTGGGAATGATGTTGTTGTTGTTGATGTTGCTGACTACTATTAGGTCTATGTTCATGTTCTGACCATTGTAAACTAGGAGCCGGACTAGAAGAAGAATAATCTGTGGTATAGGAAACATCACTATGTGCTCCAGTTTGTGGTTGTTGTGCTGATGATAATGATGAAGAATGAGTATTTAATAATTTTGAGTGCTGCATTGGTAATGTGGAATATTGTATTGCATTTGTGGAGGGATGATAAGAAAAATTTGTAAATTTTCTTTCCTGCAAGCAGGGATTACGTATTTTAAACACATCTGACGAATCCGAAGATACTGATACCTCCGTAGCATCATCTGTTATTAGGGAAACACCATTTTTATGTTGTTCCATTAATTTTGGATCTATATCCGTAGTATTATGATCTCGTTTCCATAATTTTTCTTCATCAGAAAGATTACTAACAGAATCATTTGATAATTGTGTATCATTTTTACCCACTCCATTATCTTCAGCATTATCATCTGATGAACAGGAAGAGGATGACTTTGGCCTTGTATTATTAAGAAAATCTTCGGTGGAATCTTTAGATTTAACTTTGCACCTGGCAAAGGCTTTATGGAATGTTTCTAAATTTTTTGTAGGTGATTCTTCATCATCTACTGATTTCATTTCTTGTGTTGGTAAATGTTTTTGATGTAGATTTGTAGGTTTATAGGGTTGTATATCATCTTCATCGCACAGCGAAGAAGCATCTATAAAACAATTACTGTTTTGTGAAGCCGATAAAGGATTTTCCGATTTATTTATTAATATCTCTCGTTGTAAAGAAGAAGTACTGCAACCTTTAAATAATGTTGAAGTATCTGCAGATATATTATGACCAGCCGAATAAGTTCTTTCTCGGATTAAAGGTTCCAAATCTAAATCTTTATTTTTTAGTGGCATATGAATAGATTTTGACGAAGTGGACGCAGCAGCAGGTTCTTCTTTTGCCAGAGGTTTTATTTTATCTTTATTATTTAAGTTATTGCAGGACTTTTCTAAAAATCCTACACAAAAATTTGTTAAATCTACATCATGTTGTGGTATATCATGTGTAGTAGTGGAATTGCTGCTATTGGCATTTAGTTGAGCTTGAGGAAATACCGATTCCCAAGAACCAGTCTCAGATGAAATCGATGATGTTTCTAATATAACAATTTCCTCATTTTGCCTTTGTTTTTCTTCCTTAGAAGGAGTGGGATGTATATTATTTGTTAAAGAGCTGTTAACTTTTAATTTTAAGGGCGGTAGCTGAAGAGGTTCAAAATGTTTATTATCCTTAGAGCTAGAGGAAGCAGCATCACCATTTAGTAAAGCTGTTGAGGTTCCACCTATAATATGATCTTCACTAGGACTATTATTACTGCTTACCGGAGAAAATGTATCACGTTCTTCATCTCCCAAATCCACCTCACAAGTTTTTGTTGAAGATTGTGATCCCTGGCGAGGTAGTAAATCCAATGTATTTAAAGGTCTTCTAATATCATCACTATATTGTGGTGCTGAAGAACTAGAGGAAGTACTAGTACAAGTGTCTGGTGTTACTGGGGTTGCAATATTGGTATTATCCATTTCTTAGAAGATTTTACACAAAAGTTGAATGATCGTTTTCTGGTTTTTCTACAAAAAAAAAAAAAGTTTACGACTGCATTTAAATTCTTTATTTTTATGCAATATTGTCACCGGACGGTCACGTTTTTTTTTTTTTTTTTTGTTATTTGATGGGATGTTTATACTTCTTTTTTTTATAAATTTGTAGTTTTCTTTATCTGCGACTGTTTAGAATTAACAATGAGTTATTGTTTCTGGCGCTTCAGTATAGATTTCAATTCAATTTTATTTTTAATGTGTTTAAGTTGGTAAGGCGTATAGTTGTCTATATCCCATAATTGTTAAAGACTCCTTTTAGTTTTTTTTTTTTTTAAGGAATCATTGTTATTTTTAATATAGACAATAGTTTTTTTCAGATTTTTGCAATTTTTTTTTATTTTTACATAGCAAAGTAGAGAATTTCAAAAAAAAACAAGGCATGCAAAAAAACTTGTCTGTGTAGCAAAAATACAAAACTTCCCGTTCAATAAAAACAATAACGTCTCATCATTGCTGGGCAAAATGTGCAAAATTTAGTCAAGCATAAAGAAAAAATTCTATTAAGGTTGATTTTCAAAATTTTGTAAAAATTTCCATAAGTATCGTTAACATATAAGCAGGTTTAATCTATCAGTTAACCGTTAACTGGTGATCGAAAAAATGGCTGTAAATTGGCTGTGATAAAAATAAAACATTTAAATCCATTCAAATCCCTTCAAATCGATATTGTTTAGGCTGCTGTGCTATTTCCCTAAAAATATCTTTTCATCCAAGAAATAAATGTTCTTCAACCAATTTATCTATCTTGTAGCTTTAATGCATTTTAGCACCCAATTTCTTATCGTTTCGTTTAACAACCAAACACTTAATTGTTTATTTGTTGTTTTTTTCTTCAAATTTTAAATCTTCTCTGCTGGCATATGCCATGCAACTGCTCTATCTATCTGGTGTTTTTCTGCTTCTTCTGTTTTAAATTGTCTTAAATATGTGTGTTTTTAGTTAATCTTCAAGATACTTATAACGTCTTCTTTGTTGTTGATGTATATATATATCTTGTGTATCTTGACTATAGCCCGCTCTAAAATGCTATTTGTATCTTCTTCTTCTGTAGTATATTGAAGTTTGTTTTATTTGTTAATATTTTCGTTTTATTCGTTGTGTTTACAAATTCATTTGTGTATAAATATCTGAAATGAATCCAAATAAAGAAAAAAAATAAAAAATATACCCAACAATTAGTTAATTAGTATAAATGTTTAATATTCTTTAAAAATATGTGGAGATTAAGTATAAACGTTTAAGGGGTTTACTCTATTTAGATTTTATTTTGTTTTTTTTTTTCATTTCGCATTTCGATAGTTTGAACTTTTCTCTGTACAATGTGAAATTTGTCGACAAATTCGCAAAAATAAAAAAGTTTCAGCTTGTGAAAAAAACTTCTTGCCCTATATTTTACATGCGCAATATTTAATTCAAATGCTTTTTTCTCTAAACAAGATATAAAAAATCTGGTGCAACCGTGCAGCCTTAACGGATGGACCGATTTTCAATTGGTTTCAATGGCTGAACCGATTTTCAATTGTTTTTTTTTTATAGTACCAAAAAATTAAGTCCCAACGTAGAGATATTTTTAAATTTTTCCTAAGATTTTTTTTTGGAAATTGAAAAAAAGAACGATTTTTTGGAAGTTTTTTTTTTAAATTTGTTCGTACACTCAAAAAAATAAGTTAGTAGAAAAGTTAGTAAAACATCTTGTAAATCAGATATACTATTTTTCAGCAATTTTTTTTGCTAAAATCATGTTTTAAACTAAAATTTTAGATATACTTAGTCATTAGCAAATCAATAGGGTGAACGACAACCAGATTAAAATTTATACGCAGAATGAATTAGATGTCAAAATGTAGTAGTGACGAGGAAAATTATGCTAAAAAGTACATCTCTAGTAAGACACATAAAAAAATCAACCATGGAAGATTTTATATCTGTTTTTCATACATAAAATAAAATTGTGGATTGAAACAACTTAAATTTTTTGTTTTCACCGGCTTGTGAAAGTAATTGTCTATTAATAAAAGACACAATAAAATATTTAAATTTAAAAAAGTCAAATTGAGTGGTCAAGTTGCAAACAAATATACAGCAGGTAGACAAAAAGATTTTTATGTTTTCTTTTTCTTATTGCAAAAAAGGGTTGTATATGTTACATTTTGTTATTTTTTCCTTTCGTTTCTATAATTCTCTGCGGCATTAGCGTTCCTTTAAAAGATAGCATCATTGAGACAACCATTGATGCACTCAAAAAAATAAGTTAGTACAAAAGTTAGTAAAACGTCTTGTAAATCAGGTATACTATTTTTTAGCAATTTTTTTTTGCTAAAATCGTGTTTTCAGCTAAAATTTTTGTTATACTTATTCAGCACTTAACTGTTTTATACTAATGCTTTACTTATATTATACTAATGTTTTACTAATTAATTTTGCAAAAAAAAATGTCGCGGCATGTCAAGATGTAGTAGAGAAGAGGAAAATGATACTAAAAAGTACAACTCTATATATAAGACATATAAAAAAATCAACCATGGAAGACTTTTGTATCTGTTTTTCATACATAAAACAAAATTGAGGATTAAAACAACTTAAATTTTGCGCTGTCACCGGCTTGTGAAAATAATTGTCTATTAATTAAATAAAAGACAAAATAAAATATTTAAATTTAATATGTATTTCTAAACTAAATGTTTATAGTGTGGTCAAATTGCAAACAAACAAACATATACAGACATGTAGACAGAGTAAAGCGAAAGACAAAGACACACATCTTAGGTAGATTTTTATAGTTCCTTTTTCTTATTGCAAAAAAAGGGTGTTTTTTTTTGTTTCGTTTCGTTTCTATAATTATCTTCGGCAGTTGCGTCCTTTAAAAGAAAGCATCATTTAGACAACCATTGATGTAAGTAGTTGAAAGAAAATTTTTGTTATGTTATATATATTTATTTCTATATATTTTCAGATATTAAATTAATTCATGTCGTCAATGTGGGAAAATGAAAATTTTTATATTTCGTAATTATTGTAAATTATTTTTAAAAGAATCACAAAAAAATGTTTTATGATTTTCAGTAAATATATTAACTAAATTAAAATTTTTTTAGAATTTTTTTGCGTTTTTTTCTGTTTAATCTACTAATTTTGTTGCTAAAAATCAGCTCGCTGATTTTCAGCAAAAGATTTTGCTGACATTAGCAATTTTTTTGCTAGCACCCTCCTGACTAAAATTTTGCTGACTCAGCAAAAATTTTTGCTGACTTTACAAACTTTTTTTTTTTGAGTGTGTAAGTAGTTGAAAGATAATTTTGTTTATGTTATGTATAATTATTTCTATATATTTGCAGTTATTACATCAATTCATGTCGTCAATGTGGGAGTATGAAAATTTTTATATTTTGTAACGTATTGTAAATTATGATTTTCAGCAAAATAAATTAACTAAAAAAAAAAATTTTACAAATTTTTTGAGTTTTTTTCATTCTACTAATATTCCGCAAAAATTTTATTAATGTTTAGCAAGGGTTTTTCAATTTCTAATCCACTAAGTTTTAGTAAAACTTTTGCTGAATCTACTAATTTTGTTGCTAAAAATCAGCTCGCTGGTTTTCAGCAAAAGATTTTGCTGACATTGACTGAATAAAATTTTGCTGACTCAGCAAAATTTTTTGCTGACTTTACTAACTTTTTTATTTGAGTCTACCATTTAAATTCAAATCAAAAATTTCAAAATCCGATTATGTTATTGAATTGAGAATTTATTTGTGTGTAGAAAAAAATAAGAATTTTGACTTTAAAAAAAGGAAAACTCCGAATTCTAAAATATAATTTTTGGAATAATATTTACTATTGGTTTTTTCTATAACAAAAATAATTTTTTTTTTTAATAAACCATTAATTTATTTTTTATGATTATTTAAATATTACACAGAAAAAAAATATTTTCCAATATTTTTCAATTAAATTGATTTGTTGAAAATTTTAAAAGCTGTCAATTAATTGAATCAATTAAATAATTGCTCAAGTCCGCAACTTGCTGGACATTGTTTTCTTTTATCGCTTAAAAGCATTTGATAAAAGAAACAAGTTAATACCAACATATTGTTGTTGTTTTTTTTAATACTTATGTATGTAGTTGTTGTTTATAAAAGTTTACGTAAAGTAAATAACTTTTTTTTTTTTGAAAATGCTATAAAAAAAACTACTGAATATTTTTTCAAATTTCTTTTTTTATTTGAAAGTACAATCCTTCCGGTTAGTAATGGAAAATTATTTCATTCAAATGGTAGCCAACACGATCGGTCCAATTTTAGAACAGCTCTTTACTTTATGAAGCATTGGTTCCAAAGTTGATTCTAAATGCTTCTATACAAAACAGGAACAATTAACATGTATTATACCAGGCTGATTTTGAATACAGCTCATGTATTTTGTTAAAAAATAACAAAAACTGTTTTTTAATACACGATCAATTACAAAAAATATTTTTATATTAGCATATATGAATATTCATATATGAGAATATATGTACAAATACCCTCAATTTACGAATCAGAGAATATATGGATTCATATATGCGCCAATATATGGTTTCATATATGAAAATATATGACCATTTTTAGTCGGGCACACACAATATACAGCGCACTCGCGAAAATATGAACACCCCAAAATATGAAAATTTTTTTTCTTCCATTGACTACTCTAAAATATGAACAACTTAGTGCCAAAGCTTTAAAATATGAACAGCTTATTTTTGTATTTTTAACGTATTTTTCGCAAAATAAATTTTAAATTTTGTTTCTTTTTCAAAAATTAATTGTTTTTTTTAATCCAATAAACAATAAATTAAAAATTTAACATAAGAAACTTTTATTTTTATTGGAAAAACGTTTTTAAAGGTAAATTAGATGACATTCGCAAATATGAACAATCTTGCAAAAGTGAACGATCTTGGTTCACTTGGTTCACATTATCGCGAGTGCACTGTTAATGTATTACCAACTGAGAATAATGGTACAAAAATGTTCAATGTATCGCGAGCCGATAAAAAGTTATTTCGATACATCGCGGACCGTTAAAAAGTTATTAGTAAATAAAATATTGTTTTTTAGTAAAGACGACATTTTGCAAACCTAGTAGCTGGGTTACCACCATAAAGCGAACATTTTTGCACACTTTTTGAAATTTAATACTTTTCTGACGTACTCTATTAAATATTTCTGTTTATATTGATTACTAAAGAGAGTAAACCACTTAAAAATATATATAAAGAAATAAAGGAAATAAACATTAATTTCTAAAAGTCACAACAATAAGAAGCCAATTAGTTAATGTTAACTCATATTAAATATATTTAAATGATTCTTGATTGATGCAATATTTAAATAAAAATTTTGAAGAATCTTTAGATACACAGAAAAAATTATCAACCTAAAATATCTAATTAAATATTTGATTTGAATTTAATTTGTTTCTAAACAAATATTTAATTGAATCAATTAATATTTTAATTGACTTTTAAATATATAAATACATATTTTATTTTAGACGCAATTATCATATTATTTTTTCATACACTGTATGCATAAATAGAAAATTTTCAGTATAAAATACCAAATACATTTGAAGTTAACAAACAAAACAAGCACACATACAAACAGACTCAGCATTGCAAAAAACACACATACCAACGTATAGATCACACACTTTTTTGGGAGTATCATATTTTTTTTTTTTGTAGAAGTTATTTATAACTTTGTTTTCCTTCTTAATTGTAATAAAAGGTTTAATTGATAGTATCATTATCGTGATAGTTGCAATATCAATTAAAATATTAATTGATTCAATAATTTTTTAATTGAAACCCGTTTTTAGTTTTTTCTGTGTACGCAAAAGACGAGGGCGATCCCATAATTAAAGAAAGAAATTACTTTAGTGAAAAGTGGCAACCTTATAAAACATATGTTTTAAATTTCAAGGAGCCACGTAGTTTAGTATTTTTAGTTTTGGAGCCATCAAAAATTAGCGATCTCAGTGAATTTGTAAACATGAAAAAAATTTGTCACCATTAAGTAACGCAATACTTTCATTTGAAAGGTCTCAGTCCAACCAATATTAAAGCCGAGCACCTTATTCACCAGATTTATCTCCCTCGGCTTATTTTCTATTTCCAAACTTGAAAAAATGGCCCAGTAGTAAAAGATTTGCCAACAATGAAGAGGTGGAGTCTGCGGTTGATGGTTATTTCAAAGAGCTATAGAGTTCTTGCTATAAACAGGGTATCGAAGCTATGGCTGGGAGAAGTGTATAGAGCTAAAAGGACATTTTGTTGAGAAATAAAGAAAAATTCGCCAAATTGGTTGTGTTTTCTTTGTTAGGTCGGCTAATTCTGTTAGGTCGGCTAATTCTGGGAGATCCCTCTTATGTCGCATGCAAGATTTCTCCAGTACAAGATCATTAGATTCTTGTGTAATACTTATTTTAACAAAAAAACAGTGCAATTATAAAAAATGTTTCATCTGATAATACAATGCATATTTATCAACTGACAGTTCTTTACATGTTTCAGCTCGCGTCACTGAACTTCCTCAGAAAAGTACAGAAGAAACCAAAGGATTTAGCTCCCTCGGAGTTAAAGAGAGTAAATTTTAAGTATTTTTTTTAAGTTGTACAAAAAATTTTAGATGTCAGCAATACAAAGTGATTTAAAAAAAAAGTTGGTTATTCCAATATGCTTTGAATTTTAAAAAAACCGAAAATGAGGTTTTTAATGTATTCGAAAACCGTCTTTTCAAATAGTTCGAATATTTGAAAACTCTAAGATCAATCCTTGAAGCGACCTCTAGTGTAAATATTAGCAACCAAAGTTGAAACTTTGACAAAAAATGAATCCTAGACGGTTGTAAACTTTTCATTTTGTATAATTTTATGGTCAAATCTTGATTATAAAAAAATATATAGTTTTAATTTAACCGATTTTTTAATTTTTTTGATTTTTATCCATATTTTAAATTAATCATATGGCAATATTTTTTATAATTGCTACTAACCTTATAATATTTCAATAAAAAGTTTTGAGTGAAAACCGAATAAATTTTAACACATTTTCGCTATGTGTATTTGGAAACTACGTGATCAAATCTTTACGATTTTTATAAATTGTATACAATCGACACTTATCTATTTTTAAATCATTTTTAAACTTCTCGTATCAAAAAATGGCACAAATTGTTTCTTTTTAAACCTTTGGCAACTCTGAATAATAATTTGCTAATCTTTTATTGGCAATTGCAACGAAAATTTTTAAATTTGATTTTAACCCACTGAATTGTCTTTATCCCATAGAAAATATAGCCGTTAAAAAGTACTGTATTAAAAGCGAAGCAGTGTGTCCGCTATTAAAAAGAAGAAGAAATATGATATCAGAAAAGTGAATCCAATCACCTAAATTATGCCCCATATTTGAAAATATTTCTTAAATCTAATATCAAATTCATATAAAATTCAGTGGATCCGAAACCCATCGAGAAATAAGTTTTAAGAAAAGTTTGTCACGTGATTTTTGACTCCTATTTAGCGATACTAAAATCGAAAGGGTGTCTAAATTTAGGAGATGCAATCAACATCGGACAGATCATGCGACACGACATCGGAGAAAACACTCATGCGTATGTATCCAAATGCTCAAATTTTCACAGATGGACAAAAAACGATTTTAGAGAAAAGAAAATCGAATCTGAGATGGAAATCCTGTTTTGTCGATCTGTGCACATTTGCGGATTTGGATGTAGAAGCGTGCGTTTTTTGTCCGGTGTCGTGTCGCATGATCTGTCCAATGTTAATTGCATCTCCTAAATTTGAAAAGAATTTAATATTTTTTAAGAAGTGTATATTCTTGATGTGGCTTAAATAATTTAGTTTGATTCACACTAATGGTTCCTTCATTTTGAATTTTAAAAATTATCAGTCGATTTTAGTAATACACACGCCAATAAAATTGGAAAAAAACTTCAAGACCCTGAGACCACACACTCATAACAATCCATTTAAAAAATACGAAATTATTGTTAAAACTACAAAAACTTTCGTAAAATGAACAAATTTTTGTTTATTTTACAAAAGTTTTGGTTATATTGACATTTTTTCTTATTTTTACGCATGGCTTATTATCAGTTTAGTAAAGATTTGTAAAGGTTTGACTTGCTATTTAGCGCAACTCTTAGCCTAAAGTTAAATAATTACTGCTTTTCGTTGAATTCGGGACGTTATAACATCGTACATTAAACCGAAATAGAGGCGATTAATAGAGGAATCGGTATTGACTCATCAAATTGGAAACACTAGTCAAAAATGAGTTAAAATATATTGCAAAGGCCGGGATTAAAGAAAAAAACGCTTTTTTCGGTAGGCTCTTCAATAAATCGTATAGGAGGCGAAATGCATTAACTTTTTCTGCATAATAAACATGAAAAAAAATATTTTTTGTTTTCTGTCGCTGCGACAAAAGTTGCCCCTAGGATTCTGGTAAGGCCACTTTATGCGGCTACCTTGAAAATACACAAAAATAAATGGTTGAATCTGCTAAAATATAATAGTTTAAGCCTTTTTATATTACCTTTTCTTTATATAAATATTTGTATATAATTTACTCTATACAACCTACACATTATAAGTACTTAAACACAACATGTAATTCTAGTTTTTATACAAAAAAAAATAAATAAAAAAAATGTATCTTTAGTAGTTTATTGTTCCCATGTACAAACATTAATTTTAACTTGTACTACCTATGAAATATTTTTGTTATTAATGTGTGAAATACAGTGTGACAATGATGGGTTCATACAAAAAAGATAACCCAATAATAACATTAGACACATTTAAAAAATTAACTTTTTCTGGCATGTGATGAAAAGACAAACACAAATAATTTTTTTTAATTTAAATAAAATATTCAAATGTAAGACAAAAAAAATTAAAAGTGATTTTGTCGCAATCAGTAGGGCAGAAGAGGATTATTAATCTGAAGTCCACGGTTCCATACCAGAAAAATCTAAAAAGTTTTTTATTTCAATAAAATTCAGTGGAACGTAATTTTTTTTTTTTTTTTATTTTATCCAATACTCAGGGGATGCCCCTACTCATGCAGTGCATAGTATTGATCAGGAAAATAGGGTATTTGAAGGAGGAAAGAGGGAGTAGTGTTTGTGGATATTTGATTTAAATTTTTCTAAACTGTAAGTAACAGGGAAGACTTCTGCGGGAAGTTTGTTCCACATACGAATCGGTCGACTAAAAAACGAACGAATGTATATTGGGTTAGGCAACTAAATATAAGTTTTCACTACTTAATATATAATTTAACAATGTTAAGTTTTCTTTGATCGTCTTTTATTTTATTCTTCTTAGTTTAAACGAGCTTAAGATCATTTATTTATTTATTTCTAATATTGCGTCTCCACATTGGGTGACTTCTTCAGGGAACAAATATTACAATTTGAAAAACTTGTTTTATTAATTAAAAACTTATATACATATAATAATTAAAAACTTATATACACACAAAGGGTCCGCCAAATAACTTTTTTTTTTGAAAATGCTATAAAAAAAAACTACTGAATATTTTCTCAAATTTCTTTTTTTATTTGAAAGTACAATCCTTCCGGTTAATAATGGAAAATAATTTCATTCAAATGGCTGCCTCGGCTGGAAATGCAGTAGCCTACACGATCGGTCCAATTTGCTGTATTTCACCAATGGCTTTAAGAATATTGTCCTTTAAAGCGTCAATTGTCTCTGGCTTGTTGGCGTAACACTTATCTTTGACAGCACCCCACAAATAACACAGGTCAACAGCAAAAAAAGGCTTGACTAACCACTATATAGATTTGATGCATCATGGCTGCCTAAGTACAAAAATGGTAAAATTTTTCAATTCTATGGATAATTTTTTTTTTAAAAATTTTTTAAGTAAAATTGACAATATTTTGAGACATATCTCCACTTATGTTGTCATAACTCAAAAACAACTAGTCCGATTTTGTCAAATTAAATTTACAAAAATTAAGGTTTACAATATCTTTAAAGAACGTGTACAAATTTTTTTAATGCGATCAATAGTTTCAAAGTTATGAAACAAATTGTTAGCAAAAAAAAAAAAAATGCTAAAAAAAAAAAAAAATTTGAAAAACAAAAATCTGGAAAAAATCGAAAACTGCAAAAAATATTACTTTTTATTTTTTTGTAGTAAAGCTACATATCATGCGAATTAAACTAGATATGGATCATAAAAATCGATGCATGCTTTACATTTTTATTTACAATTAATTCAAGGTATCGCATATTTACAAGCACTGTAGAAAATTGTACCTACTATATAATGAAAATGCAGAACATAAAAACTCAGGTGCATTTTACGACACGCATTTTGGCAAAACCCCTTTGGGAAAAACCTCTATGACATTTTTATGATTCTAATAATTAAAAAAAAAAATAAGTAATAAACAAAAGATTGTTTAATTTTTACGATTGCGGTAGGATAGTAATAAAACGCTCATAAATGTGCGTGTACGCTGAAGTGCTCTTATTTTCCGTTAGCTACCAGTAACGGATGATTTTTTTTTTTTCATAAAAGTCCTTAATGTTTTTTAGGATTCTTGGGAATAATAAAAAATTTGCAGCACACACAAACTGTATCCACACAAAGGGTTATCCCAAATTATAGTATCAGTATTTATAAGATCTCCTTGACCCTTTTTATTTCATTCAAGAAGTGTTTGCGATAACGCAAACATCATTTAATACCTACACAAAAATTAGAGTCATACAGCTTAGAAGTTAAAAACAATTTTCAAATATTAATAAAAATGAGCCAGAAAGCCAGAACATTTTTATGTAAAAACGATCCAGATTTATTTTGTTATGTGTGCGGCCAATATATCACCGGGAAAAAACGGAAGTGCTTCTTAACTTCATTGCAAAAGTCATATCAAGATTGCTATAATATCTATCCGCACAATTTGAACCAGCATTGGACACCGAGTACTATATGCATTCCATGTCGATTGTATTTATCTATGAAGTCTTCTAACGTAAAGTAAGTATAAATTAATAGATTTGGAATATTTTATAATTACAATATTTCTTAATTAAAATTTGAATTCTTCATATTCCTGATTTAAATTTTTTTTTTCATTTTACAGACGACACTTGGAAATTTTGAAGCCTATGCTATGGAGAGAAACAGCGAACCACGCATCCGAGTGTTATTTTTGTTTAAGTACAAAAAGCGGTTTTGGAAAACATATGCGATGGTCTTACCCCACGAGGTCTGCTGATGGGTTTACACTTGCAGTTCTACATTCACAAGAAATAGAATATGCTCAAGATCGGGGTCCAAGCTGTAGTCATGTGCTTCATCTTCACCAGGACACTCAACCTCAAGTATGTCTTACCAATCAGATATGTCAGATCCAGCACTACCATCTACAGCTGAAAATGACGAGTTCATCCCACACAAACATTTCTCGCCGAGACCATGGAATCAAGATCAGCTTAATGATGTAATTAGAGACCTTGGATTGTCGAAAAGATCTTCTGAATTACTTGCGTCCCGGATGAAAGAAACAGGTCTCATAACTAAAGAAACTAAAGTTTCGTATTACCGTACTCGAGAAAAAGACTTACTTCATTATTTTGCTGAAGAGGATGACTTTGTGTACTGCACAGATATTTCTGGTTTGATGACTGCCATGGGCTTACAGAGATATGATTCAAACGAATGGCGTTTATTTATCGACTCATCAAAACGCAGCTTGAAGTGTGTCCTTTTGCATAATGGAAATAAATTTCACTCCTTGCCGATCGCACATTCAACCAAAGTAAAAGAAGAATACTCTGTAATTGCATTGGTCATGAAGAAGATAAAGTATGATGAACATAAGTGGGTAATTTGTGTTGATCTTAAGATGGTAAATTTCCTCTTAGGCCAACAAAGCGGCTTTACAAAATATCCTTGTTTTATATGTTTATGGGACAGCAGAGCTAAAACAGAACATTGGAAGAGAAAACAATGGCCTTCTAGGGAAACACTAGTTCCAGGTACGCCAAATGTTATAAATGTGGCTCTAGTGCCCCGAGATCGCATCATATTACCCCCTCTTCACATTACACTTGGTCTGATGAAACAATATGTTAAAGCACTTAACAAAGATAGTGAATGTTTCCAGTATATTTCAAGGAAGTTTCCCAATCTAAGTATGGAAAAGCTGAAAGCAGGCATATTTGATGGCCCACAAATTCGCAAATTGGTGAACGATACTGAATTTGGCAGTTCAATGTCAGAAATTGAGAAGAATGCATGGGATTCGTTTGTATGGGTTATTCAAAATTTCTTAGGAAATAACAAGGGTGATGATTACGTTGCGCACGTTGAAGAGATGTTAACTCACTTCCAGAATCTTGGATGCAACATGAGCATCAAAGTACACTACCTGCACAGTCACTTAGATCGTTTTCCTGAAAATCTAGGAGACTTGAGTGAAGAACAGGGCGAACGATTCCACCAAGATATCCGGACAATGGAGGAACGATACCAGGGTCGCTGGGATGCACACATGATTGCTTGTTTTTAGCTGGAGTATTCAGAGTAACACTTCGTTATTCAACAATAGTAGAAAATCGACTAAAAGAAAATTTCAGAGTTTGTAGTTTATAATACATATTTATTTATTTATTTTCTTGTTTTATTTATTATAATAAATGTGAATAATAAAATATAAATTTTCTACTATTTAATTTATTTATTTATTTACATTTAAGCTCATCCAACACAAATGTCTTTCCGAAGAATAAAATCAGTATATTCTAGGTAGGGTTTTTGCCAAAAAATACACGAATGTTACTATGTAATGCATTTTTGATGTGAAAATTTGTACATAGCATGGGGAAAATGTTTTCAAAATTCAATCAATCGAAAGAAGAACATTAACTACTCAATTTTATGTATATCAGACAAAAAACTAAAATTTGGTGAAAATGAGCGAATTCACTTAATTGTGAATAAATTCGAAAAAAAATCAATCGATTTTTATGATCGATATCTCATTTTGTTCCTATTACATGTGGCTTTGCGATAAAGCAATAAATCTGAACGATTTTTGCCGTTTTCGATTTTTTATGATTTTTTTAAAACAAAAAAGTTTGCTATTTTCACGTAAAAAAAATATTTTTTCCCTCAATTTTTTATTATAACTCCGAAACTACTGAGCCGATTGAAACGCAATATATTAACGGATTAAAGGCTATGTAAATTTCAGTTTTTCTAAATTTATTTGAATAATATCGGACTAATTTTTTTTAGTTATCATTAATTATGTGGAGAAACGTCTAAAAAATTTATAATTTTACTTAAAAATTTTAAAAAAAAAAACCTCTCCATAGAATTTAAAATTGAACCATATTTGTACTACTGGGACCACAATACATCAAAATTGTATAGTGGTTTTCAAAGCCCCTAAAATTTTTTCAAAATTGTTGCCTTGTGTAATAGTCCAACGGTGTCAAATCGCAGCTCCGAGGTGGCCAAACGACATCAGCTCTGCGGCTGATAATGCGATCTTCAAAAACAGGGCGCAAAACATCGAGTGTAGCTTAGAGCTGCAAAACTATCGATAGTCGTTCCATTCGATAGTTTCGATATTTTATTTTTTAACTATCGATACTATCGATAGTATCGGATATTTTGAAATTGTTAGTTTTTTTTTTGTAATTTTTATTAGGGAAACAAATGTTTCAACGAAAAAAAATTTATATATTATTAAAATTAATATTAAAAAAAAAACAAACAAAGCAAATAAAAATAAAAATAGACAAAACGCATAAAAAACAAATAAAATAACGAATTCACTGAAATCAATTCCCAGTTGGCAAAAAAAAACACCGATGACATACTGCTGACTCACTCTTAATTAAACTGCTGACATCTACACCATTTACACTTATATACTACATTATTTACAGATGTTATTCCAAAAAGATCAATTTTAGTTTAAAAATTCTACTTGTAATACGAAAATTCCATTTTAAATTCGAAGACTGTTATTCGAAAATTCTATTTGTAATTTGAAAATTCCATTTGTGTTTGAAAAACTCTAGTTGTAATTCGAAAAATATCAATTATAATTCAAAATAGATTAATTGTAATTCGAAGATTCCAATTGTAATTCGAAAAATACCAACTGAATTTCCATTGATCTTTTACGAATTACAATTAATACGAATTACACTTGATCTTTTTCGAATTACAAGTAGAATCTTCGAATTACAATTGGAGTTTTCGAATTTAAAATGGAATTTTTGAATTACAAATACAATTTTCGAATTACAAGTATAATCTTCGAATTACAAATGGAGTTTTCGAATTACAAATAGAATTTCGAATTACAATTGATCTTTTTCGAATTACATCTGTTAATGGTGTAGTATCAGTGGGCACGAACAATTCTTTCGGACAACCGCTGACGAACTGCTGACTTGTCCCTGAGGACATTTGGAAAATCGTTGATGTTTTGATGAAAATCGTGATGTTTTTTTTGCCGATAGTATCGGTATCGGAAAAAAACTATCGATAGTCCATTAAAAATAAAACTATCGATACTATCGATAGTGCCATCGATAGTTTTGCAGCTCTAGTGTAGCTTCGGCTGTGTGGCACGTAGCGCGGTCCTGTTGAAACCAAATGTTGCCAATATCCTCCTCTTCAATTTTTGTGAACAAAAATTCGTTCAACATGGCCCGATAACGATCGTCATTGACTGTAACGGCCACTCCTTGCACACACATTCTGCAACATTACCATGATTTTCAAAGTAATGTCGCAATATTTCCCAGCGTTGTTCAAGCATATACACAACCATATTCGTTCAGCGGAAGGATAAAACTAATTATCTGTCAAATCAGACATGAGCTAAATGTTACCATTCACGAAATAAGCACTAGTTAAAAAAAAAACGTTAGATGGCGGACCCTTTATATCAGAAAAAATTCTCGAAACCTGTTAAAGCTGACTTTAGATGCCTCTTAATTCTCAAGGACTTTTTAATTGGGAGAAACGATGGAGAGGGTCAGGTAGAATATACTTAAAAAATGTGACTTGCGAAGCTTGACGTCTTTAAGTTAAGGAAACAAGTTATCTTAAAAATTGAAAAACTGAAAAAAAAAATGGTAAGAGCAGTTTGATCAAAAAATACACTTTTCTCGTTAATATAGCTCGAACGTCTGATGTCGGAGAGTGAATCTAAGGCCAGATTTGGATTCAGCGTACCTTGTACCTTTAGAAAAGTATAATTTAGTTCTAGTGTCAAACATTTTTCGACCTTAATCTTTAGGTGTAAAAAGTACTTACATGTACTCACAAGTGCTCCCCACTGTATATATAGCTAAAATATTGTACCCCAAAGTGTCGAAAACTTTTGAAATTCCTAAATATTCGTTTAAATTATTTTTTTAATATTGAATAACTTGAAATTTAAAAAAAAATGTTGTGCAAAAATATATTTGCCACATTGTATGTCTTAATAATGTAGGTACGTCGACATGTATTACGATGTTATTGTGGTTATTGTTGTTGCTACATATTTACACTTGATTTTCCTTTTATAGAAATTTGTATGGAAATATGTTGTTTTTTTTTAGTTGTTTATTAAAGACAAGACAATACAATAAAAAAATTAAAAAATCTAAAAAAACTTTATAAAAAAAAATTAGAATAGATTTTTATTTATTTAGTAACTGACCTTTGAAGTGGAAAAAAATGTTATTTTTATTGATTTTAATTTGCATTTGTTTGAAATAAATGTATGTGTGTATGTATGTACGAGAATACACACAGAAAAAAAATTAGCTATTTGCCAACTGAAATTCGGTTACTACGACTCAAACTCAGTTAATACGAATTTCAGACAGTTGGCACAACTCTGTATTTGTTTTCAGTTGGCAGTTGGCAGTTGGCACAACTTTGTATTTCGGTTAATTCAGAACAGAATTTTAGTTGCAACACCAAAAAATTTCAGAAATTGAATGTAAATATAGTTGTACTAAATGAATTTATAAGTTGCTACAATTAATATACACTTTTAAATTCGATGGGCACTTTATTTCTCTGTGTGTATGTATAAAATATTTAATCATACATCATCAAATTCATAACTATCTTTGACAATATTTCAATAAAACAATAAATAAGACAAGACATCGACAATATTTTTCTTGAAAGTTTCACGACTTCCGCATTAATTGTGATTGTAATGAAATAAAACTTTGTAACAAAACGAAGTGAAATGTGTAAAAACATAAAAATATAATCAATATTTGAATTATATAATATTGATACACATATGTACATATGTATTAGGATGTCCCTTAAAATAACGTTTTGTCGATTTTCGTTCATTACAACCTCCAGTTTTATTGCAAATGATTCCAAATGAAAGAAATTGATTGTTTCTTTTTTTGGAAAACGTTAACCCATTTTTGCATTTTTATTAAATTCGTGGGTCATTTCGGATTCCTGGCTAAAGTGGGTAGCGGCACGGGTTAACGTTTTCAAAAAAAAAAGAAAAGAAAAGAAATTTGATTTCTTGCATTCGGAAAGAAAAGAAAATTGATTTCTTGCATTCGGAATCATTTGTTATAAAACTGGGGGGTGTAATGACAAATCTATTTTTAAGGGACACCCTTATATGTATGCCTACAAAATTGTTGTAGTTTTGTATTTAGTTATTAAAAACAAAAACTTAACATGCTTTCTATTTATTTTTCTTCTTTTCATTTCCCCCAAAATGAAAAATATACATACGTACATGTGTTGCTTTCCAAGCCAACTGTTCAGCTAAAAAAAGTATATCGCGGCATAAGAGACGACAAATTGTCCTTTATGGCTTATGAGCATATAGAAATACCCGGGTGATAATAGTTATATTTCATATATTAAATGGTCATATCTGACTTTGAATGTAGTTACCTTATATGGTACCTGATATTATTAGACACACAAAAAAATTAACCTCATTTCAATCACGATAACCATCGATTCAATAACTTTAATTGCTATAATTCCGCCAACAATGAAAATTGTTAATTCAATTATATATGGATAGCTCTTTAATTGAGTTATTTTCAATTAATTAATAACACATTTCATTAAAAAGTGATCAATATTGTATACCTTTTCAAAAAGCTAAACAAAATTCGAAGTGTTGTTTTTATAACAAATGTTTTTATAGCTTGAATTTTATAACATTGAATTTAAACCTGCATGTAATTCTCATTTAGTTAACAGATTTATTTATACTTAATGTGAACAAATTCACACAGAAGTTATTTTTTATTTCTATTGAAGCGTTTGGACTATGGCAGTTGGATTTTTTATTTGCAGCAATTAGTTCTTTCTTGAAATCAGAGTTGTTTTTAAAATAATTTTTAATTTATTTTATCATTTGTTTTTTGTTTAAAAAATGGTAACATTTTATTAAACAAATTTTAACTTTAAAAATTACATTATCAGTTTTATGACAATGTTTTAGAATAAATAAATATTCAGAACTAAACTACTGAAATTAAATTATTAAACTTAATAAAGTAATAAACTAAATAAGATTTTATACAATCTTATTTAAGTTAATGCAAAATATTTATTTCTCATACATAAACATTAATAAAAAAACAACTTAATACAAACGATATATACATATTACAAAAAACAACAACAATATATTGATGTCATCTTGTTTTTTTGCGCATTTAAGCAATTATTTAATTGACTCAATTAATTTTTAATTGACAGCTTTTAAAATTTGCAACAAATCTATTTAATTGAAAAAAGTTAGGAAATAATTTTTTCTGTGCTTGCCTCCAAATATTACTACATTTTTAATTATATAAGAAAAAAAAATATATGTAGTGATTTATATGATTATATATGGTCCCATGCTAAGTGATGTCATACTTCATATATAATCCCATACATATTTTGGTAAAGTTCAATATCACATTAAGTTATCAAGTTAACACTTTATTACATATGGCTTCACATATAACCATATTAATGTTATACCGAAATTATTTTCAAGTGATTTTTTTTTTTTATTACTATCATCATTACACTTAAAATATCATAAAATAAAATATTTACATATTTACATATTTTGAGAATTTACTTAATAGTATTGCAACAAATTAAAACTTATATTTAATTAATAATAACAGATCAGAAAATGAAAAAATTGCAATTTAAGGTAAAAAAGATAGGAAAAACCTTTAAATTTTCAAAGAAATTTTAAACTAATCCCTTTCAGTAACTTCAGTTAAGAAGTTATGAAAGTTGATTAATCAAGTAAACTTCTTATGGTATCAAAACTTGAAGATCTGCATCTATCTTCAAATCTAAGTATTAGTTCATTAAATACAGTGTTTAGCATTTTTTGATTAAAATTTTTATGTAGACGGTTGGTGGAGTACCTTCGTGGTAAACAAAAAATAATTTTAAGATTTTTGTTTTGGATGATTTGAAGTTTTTTAAGATTAGTTTTAGCACTTTTTTGGGACCAAACCTGACAACCATATGTCATTAATGGGGGTATACACATATTATAAAGCTATAGTTTGTTTTTTGTATTTAGTTGTGATTTTCTATTAAGTAATGGATATAAAGCTCTTCCACATCTTAGAGCCTTGTAACAAGTTTGTAGAATATGTTGTTTAAAGTTTAGTTTTTTGTCCAGTATAACACTTAAGTACTTTATTGAGTCTTGTAATGGTATTTCGGTATCATTTATAGAAAGAGATAGACTAGGTATCCTTTTTGGTGATTTATTGAATGGAAAAATTATCGCCTGTGTTTTATCCTGGTTGATTTTTATTTTCCATATGTCAAAATATTTCTGAGCTACGCTTAAACCATTTTTCATTTTTTTAATGATGGCATTGGAAACCTTGCCACTGGCTATAATAGCAGAATCATCAGCATAAAATGCAACAGATTTTCAAGTGATTTCTTTTATATAATTTCAAATAAAAAAATTTGTACATTTTATAAGACAAAACCACTTAATTTTGAAACAGTAAATTTTTTCTGGTTAATTTTTAAACATTTCGTTATGTTTCATTTAAAAAAATTTGAGTTTTTAAAATGGTTGTTTTCTAGAAATTTATATTTTCAGCTTAAATATTTTCAAGTCACAAAAATCATACACTCAAAAAAAAATAAGTTAGTAAAAAAGTTAGTAAAACGTCTTGTAAATCAGGTATACTATTATTTAGCAAATTTTTTGCTAAAACCGTGTTTTCAGACAAATTTTTGTTATACTTATTCAGCACTTAACTGTTTTATACTAATGCTTTACTAATATTATACTAATGTTTTGCTAATTAATTTTGCTAAAAAAATTGTGCTGTTTAGATCAGCCAGATGTGTAACATTGAATTTGCCGAACTATACGCATTTAAACACAAGCAGATTCTTTTTCGTTAACGCCATTAGTTTGTGGAGAACCTTACCAGTAAGGTTAAAACTTATACAGAGAAAAAACTGCTTTAAAAAAGCTCTTTTTGAATATTTTACTCTAAACAATTAGCTTCAACTCTCAATATTTATTTTTCTCATTAACATTTTGTTAAATAAATAATAAAAAAAAATAAAAAAATAATAAAAAAAAAAAAAAAAAAATAAAAAAAAAAATCAAATCTACATGTTGCTTTAACTAGCTAGCCAACTTTATTAAAAATTGTCTTTAATATTTATTAAAATTTTTATATTAAATTTTTATCCTATTTTTATCTATTATATTAATATACACTACATATTGACTTTTCAAGTGTCTAAATGTTTTTAAATGTCGTTACTATTATTATAATTATGACTTTCTATTATGTTATACCAATTGAACTATAAAAGAATTTTATTCTTAATGTTCTAATAATGAAACAAAATAAATCTAAATCTAAATCTAAATTAGATATGTTCCCGATATGAATAAATCTCGGATATGAAACAAATCTCGATGCATGTAGATGACCAATTTTTCGTATCAGTGTTTATATATGGAAACTTATCAAATGAGATATAATAACTCACCAAAATGTTTTTATCTTCTAATTTGGCATTTTCATCGATGAATTTATAGGAGGGAATCATTCCAAATATGATTCTTCTTAAGTTTTTCGCGTAAACAACTTCTTGTTGTACAAATATTTAGGCATAAAATATTCCAAGGTAGTTGTTTGCAGCTTCCAAAGAATGAATTCTATGACCAGCCAATGTCAAATTCATCGATTGAAATTATCGATTAGAATCATTCCTTGGCAGAACAGTTTTTGCTGGGTATATCAGACTCCATACTAACATTTTTACCCTGGTATTGAAACATAAATAAATGAAAATATTCAACGAATATTTTTTTCTTAACTAGCAACGTTCTTGGCGTTTTTTTTTTAAATAAAAAAAAAAAAAAAAAATTTTATCGATTTTTTTTTTTTTGATACACTGAGTTTTGTATTACTTTAAAAATTCTCCATATTGATATAGTCAAGTTTCTAGCATTTTCCATATATATCGTACTAAAAAATAAGCCCAAAATTTGTCAATATTTAACCACACCTACTGTGCCCAGTTTTTGGCAATATAGTAAAAATTTTATTTTTTATTCAAATCATATAGGACAAAAAAACTGTAAGTTTGACATTGATACAATATACTTTTTAATGTAGGGGGGGGCAATTGGGTTAGAAAGCAACATATGCATAAAAATTTCGCTTTACAAATCTCGTACTTTTTTTTCTACACATGACTGCATTTACAGAAAAATAAATATATAAAAAAAATACAAACCTAATTTTTTTTTTTTTTGTAAATGCCACCCAATGAAAAGGAGGTGATTGTTTCTTTTGTTGTAGATTTTTGTACCCTATAACTGGGAATTATGCATTATAAATTTTCGAGGGATACAAAAAACAAACAAATTTTTTGTAATACAATTAACGAAATTATAAAAAAAATAGTTTTACGTAAAACTTGCATATTTATATTATAGGGCAACCAAAAAAACAGCTCTAAAAATAGCGTTTTAAGCACTTAAAAAAGCTCGAAGAACGGTAAAAATAGCACATTAAATTTAAAAAACAACAGTAAAATTTCATAAGCTTTTATTAAAATCGTTTCTAAAAATAAAATTTGTGTAAAATGTATTCCTTTGAAATTCGTCAGTCAAACAAAGGTACAGTAGAGTAATTGTTTTTCCGAAGCTTCAAAGTTCGAAATATTTTCTGAATATCCAGCAACATGTAACTTAAATTTTTCAACTTTCAATTAAAAAAATACTTCCAAATACCGATTGCCAAAAAAAAAAAATAGCAAAAAGCTCTATTTGAAGCTAAAATAATCTTTATTTTTAAAGAAAAAGTAACTAAAATTTACCATGGCAAAACAATACCTGTAGTGCGTTTCAGTAACTTCCCTATGGGGAATGAGACCGGTTCTGCGTGTGCCACAGGATCGGTCCCTTCGTGCCAGAGACCGGTCCTCTGCTAAACCCTACCATATGCAAACAACTGGCAACTTTAACATTGGCTTGTCATAGGAGGGGGTCATTTGTCCTGCTTTAAACCACATAGTCGCATGCCACAGGACTAACCGAAGATGGGCATACCACAAGACTGTCGCAAAAGGGTCATGTCGTATAAAATAAACGAAAACTAAACAGCTTACAATGGGTATGTGGTATGTCCTCCCTTTACCAGTCACAGGATTGATAATTTTAGGACGATTGACACTGCTTAACCCACTTCAGTATTAAATTTTACCAGTCCTGTGATAAGTCCTTCTTTAACCAGTCACTTTTAGGTCAATTGACTCCTCATTCCCCATAGGGTTGTTTGAACAATATTCGAATTGTTTAAAAAAGTAAACAACAAAATTAACGATTTTTTTTTTCATTAACATTTTTAAACGATATTCGCTATTGTCAAAGTCAGCTGTTGTTGTTATCTAAATGACAACAATTTTTGTGTTGTTTATTCAATCGAGAAAAATTTAAAATATAAATAAAGAAATTTTTAAATATAAAAATTGAGTTGTCGACTATCGTTAATGTGTACTTAGTGATTCGTTAGTGCAAACAACAAAAGTTGTAGATATATTTTGCGATTGTCGGATCGTTAAAATTACTAAATCGCACTACTGGTAGACTTATTAGAAAATTGCTTTCTCGATTACAAAAACAAACTGTCAAAAATGCATACAAAACATAAGTAGAAAACCATAGAATGTCAAATAAAAAACCCTAATTCTCCCTAAATCTGCCTAATGGATTTAATTTGCATCTCTATGCTATGATATTTACAAAATAAGCTAAAATAAGCAAATATATAAAAATAAGCTACAAGAAAAGCTCTAACAAATACAGCTTAAAATTTTGATAATTTCATGATCAGAACTTGTGTTTAGTCTAAATAGTTCTATCCTTTCATATAAAAACAAAAAAGCTCCAGCTAATTTTTGGTTGCCCTAGTCATTACCTATTGCAAAGCTTTAAAATACAAAATAATGACTTACTGATAATGGGATATGGAAGCTGTACACCAGACGTATGATCAACATATGGAAGTTGTACACCAGACGTATGATCAACATAATTTATTACCAGGGCAGCAGGCGTGGTTCCAGGGGGGAATGGGAAATTTCCTCCCCCAAAATAATATTTTTCAATACAAAAAATGTAAAAACGATTACAAAATTAATGAAAAATACTCTAAGTTCCCTCCCCAAAACCTGCTCCTGGGTGCGCTTTATATATGCAGTAAAAAATACCAACAATGCGCTTAAAATATGCAATATGGAAATGTGGAAAACCGAAAAATATACACAAAAATAAAAAATATCCACATAACTTTTGTTGACTTTTTAAAATTATATTTATTACTAGAGGCAACATGATGTTTCTCTCTTTAGTTTTGACCCTTAGTAAGATTTTTAACTAAATCTTAATTTTAAAAGTAAAAATTATGCAGTTAAACGCAAATTATGCAATAAAAATCACATCATGCTAAATCGATTCTATTTTGTTGCAAATTCTGTGATTCTGAAAAGTATTTTAGTCCGGGAGGGTAGCGACATATTTTTGTTACTCATAGTATGATTCATTATTTACATTTTATATACTAGACAATTCTTTGTAAATGCATAAACCAGTGGTCAGCCGACGCACCCCGGGGAATTTAACCCGCTGGAGCCCTTCAAGTGTGTAAATTTTCAGTGAAATCAAACTCATTTTTTTTTATTTAAATTTATTTTCATCGGGATAAACATTAATTGCATTTATAGTAATTAAATGTGCTAAAGTCCCAAAACTTATTTAACAAATTGTGAAAAGCAATCTGATGTAGGCGTGTCCCTATCCGGATTTCATTCCTGCCTAAGGAAATCTTCAGGGGACTTGTTATTAGAATTTCTAGAGATATTTGTTATGTTAAATCACAAACTCAATGAGAATTTCTTGTCCTCGTCTAGGAGCGAGATTCAAAATTTAAAATATCAAAGAAAAAACAAAAACAACAACAAAAAATTGTGACAATTGGCTTTGTCATCTTCCAAATACTGATCTGTTTTATTACTGCTGAAACTGTGTATGCTAATAGCCAAAATAGTAAACAAACAGAAAAATGTAGTCTGTCGCCCCAAAAAAAAAAACTTCTTGCATATCTCACAATTTTGAGTCTTTTGTATAAAAAAAATCTATTGTAGTAATCGATTTCAAAAATTTTTAAGATATGTGCTCGAATTTTTCGGTCAAGAAATAATTGGCACATTAGTCTGGGCAGTATTTATTACTGGGCTAGTTATTAACCGATTTTGGATTTTTATACCTTTTTGAATACATAATATTATTATTATATCGAATAATTTATCATTTAGAATAAAGACTATTACAATATTTAAAAAAATTTGCAAAAACTGAAAAAAAGTAATTTTCCCCCATATAAACGCATGTTCCGCTCTTTAAGGTCTAGTCGCTTAGGGAAGGCGTTGTCGTAGAGGCCTTAAACTACACATAAGCTATATTCAAGTCAAATATAAAAAAATAGAGGGTACCGTATCAACATTTCCAACATCTATAAAATTTATTAAAAAAATTTCTATCACTTTTATATACTTTTCTAGCACCGGTTATAATTAGAATATGAAAGAGTTTCAAAATTTACTGCAAAAAAACATTAAAAACTACGGATTTTTGTTTTGTAATGGTTATTAATATTTTTGTATTAAAGTACTGCAAAACAACATTATAATTATTAGGTTTTAAACCAACGAACATATAGATTAAAGAAGAACCAGGGTACTCAGCATATGTTAAATTTAATATGCCAACTGGCGAAAGTTTTTTTAGAAATTTTTTTAATGCATATTTTTTAGAATACAAAAACAAAATTTTGTGTTAATTATACAAAATACAAGCAGAGAATACATTAAACAACACAAATTAACTTTAAAATTTAAATAAAAGTATGCAAAGTAATCAATTAAAAGTGCTAGTGTTAACACATTTTTTCGAAACTATCTTAAAATTAGTTCAGGTTTTAGAAGAGAGCGTCGGAAACGTCTTGTTTAAACAAATGAAACACCCAACCCTTATTACATGAGTAATAGATTCTAAATTTAAAATTTTAAAAATTTAAAAGTTGCCCAGTTCCACTATAGGCAATATACTTTCCACCACTGATTCTGTTTTGTGGTTAACAAAATAATTGTTTTAAACAATCTGAAATTTCTGAAGTACTGAATAGGGAGATTTATCCTTTATAAAAAAAATATTGTATTGATCCGTAATACCGACCGTATTATTATTATTAATTATTTTGTATAACAAGTTTTCAGGTTGTTTCCGCTCTTGCAAAAATCTGTAAGCCATTAACTTGAAAATTTTGCGGAAAATTTAAATTTATTATATAATTCAAATTTATAGGTTCATAAAAAGCATAAATTTTTAGATTTAACATTATTTTTTCAAATTAATATTATTAAAAAACTTATTAGATAAAATTGTATCAAGTTATATATAATTTGATTATTAGTGTCCGACCGAGTATTCGGCTTCGGAGTTCGACCAAAAAGCGATATTCGGCCAAGTTCGGCGTTGTGCTAAATTATGGTCGAACACCATGTATTTGAAGAAATTAAGTACCTTTTCATATCGAAATCTTTGATTTCGAGCACAAACACAATAATTTGCATTAAATTAAAAATATCAAAATTCAAGCATTAACATTTTGTTTTTTTTTCAAAAGACGGCATTAAAATATTTGAACTCATTATTTTGTATTTTTGAAAAAAAAAAAATCTAAATTAGCTTTTTTGAGATTTACTGATGTTTAAATATTTTTTGTTTTACTTTACACAAATTTCGTTGTCAAAATTAACCGAAATTGACAGTTTATTCAAATTAAAAAGTTCGACTTCGACTACGGCTCCGGCTCTGGCCGAACATTAAAAATTTGGCCGAAGTTCGGCCACAAAAGTGAGTTCGGTCGGACACTATTGATTTGATAGACAAATTTTTTGAATTAAACTATATAAGATGAGTTCCCATGAGATACCATAAGTTTAGCTTATGTATGCCATTTTTCGTATCAGATGAGATGTGATGTTTAGTTATATGTGATGCTATATATAATCACATATGATTATATCGGAACTTTTTTCGTCGGGTATATTAAGATCTTTGTGGATGTTGTCGTTCGTTGCAATTAAACCACGTATAAGTCGCAATATTTTTGATTATCTTCTTTGAAGCCCTTCTCTACTGGTAGCCAAACAATTACACGACGAGAACTTTAACATCCAGACGACATGGCGGAAGCAATGTAATGACTCGGAACGTAATAACTCTGTATTCACTAGAGACCAGAAGCAACGACTTTGATCTTCCACGTAAAGCTTGGTGAACTTGAACCGCCTACGCACTTCTACTGTCAGCACGATGGAATCCCTAAAAAAAATTGGGTCTCGCTAACGATTCTAGCGCCAATGTGGCCATTCATCCAACTGAATCGATCGACGGCATTATATAAGTATTACTGCCCAGTCCTCTAATTTCCAGGCGATATTGAAGAAATACAAAATATGACACCTGACGCCATATCCTGGCTTAAATTTGAAAAAAATTAAAAAAAAAGTGATAATAAATAATTACAATTTCTAGGCAGTATTAATTAAAAAGTTATTAAACAAACTAATTACATATGAAGCAAAAATGATAAGCTTTCCAACACACATCGCTATATTTTTGGCTATTGGGTGATCCGAAATTTTGACTTTTTTAGGTTTTTTGCTAATAAAATCGTAAAAAGTGAAAATATCACAAAACGCCGAAATAGGCTTTAACTTATTCCCTTTACCAAGGACCGAAAATAACTATTATGAAAATTTTCAGAATCGATAAAATTGCTCAGGGTCCACCTACACTTCCATTACACTATCGACTTATTATCAAACGAAAAATTAGGGAAAATAATGTTTGTCAAATTAAATCAAAATTCCTTTGAGTAAAGATTATTTGTAATTACCCAGCCAGAAATTGCCAATGGTCTGAAAAATCAAGCACTGGCAGAGCACTATTTGCCAATGACCCAACAAATAAAGTGCTGGCAAAGCACTGATTTACAACGCTCTGCCAACGTTAGTAAAAAGTGCTTTGCCAGTGCTTAATTAACAAAATTTACAACAGTAAAAACAATTAAAGCACTGGCACAGCTCTGGCTTAGAACGCTCTGCCATCGTTCGTAAAAAGTGCTTTGCCAGTACTTGATTTACAAAATTTACAATCGTAAAAATAAAAAAGCACTGGCACAGTACTGACTTAGAACGCTTTCCCAGCATTGGCAAAGAGTGCATTGCCAGTACTTATTTACAAAATTTACAACCGTTAACTTAATAAAAACAGTGGCACATCCCTTGTTCACAACAAGAGTGGAAAATTCAAAACTAAATTGCAATTTATGATTTAAAGATAAGAATATTAAGGTCTCCTATTATAGTCAGCACAAAGTATAGTTTTTGTACTAAAATTTTACTTAAGAAATTTATTTTTAAATTTCTTTCTTTAGTAAAATTGTAATAAAAAAATCGTGCTAACTTATCACAAAAATAATTTGATAAAAAAAATATTCAGTTATTTTGTAATTAACTTAGCTAAAGCAAGCCTATTGTTATTTCTGTTCAAATTACCGAAATCATTCAATAATAAATAATACAACTCTTTACTGAAGTGAATTACTAAGTAGGACTTTATTGGTCGTTTTTGGTTTTGGTACTGGCAAAGTGCTTATTGCCAACGTTTTAAAAAAAACGGCCAAGACCTGCCCGGTGTTATCATTTTGGGGTTGGCAAAGCACTTTTTATATTATTAAAAACGCACTTTATTGGTCGTTCTACCAATGCTTTGCCAACGTTTTAAAATTATGGTTTTGGTACTGGCAAAGCGCCCATTGACAGTGCTTTGCCAACGTTTTAAAAAAGGAACGGCCAAGCTCTGCCCGGTGTTATCATTTTGGTTTTGGCAAAGCACTTAAATCTTCAGATATCCAACGCTCTGCCAACGCTCATACCACCGTTGAAAGCACTGGGCCAATGCTTTGCCGTTCGTATTTTTCTGGCTGGGTAGTTATAACTCTATTTCTAAAAATAACTTGGCAAAAAATGTATTTTTATTTATCTGTGAACTGTTTTAAGTTTTTTTATACAAACAAAAATAAATTTATTTTAGCTTATTTAATTTTTTTTACTGCAATTTTTTTTATTGATTGTACTTTTTTATTATTTTCAAAAATTTTTAAAAAATTTTACTAAAAAATAACTATACTAAAAATTAGTATAATAATAGTAAAGTGAGATTGAAAACTGTTTTACTAATTTGTATACTAACTTTTTTAGTGTATATTTGTTTTTATTCATATATTCACAGTTTACAAATAAAAATCTGAAAATTTCAGTGCATGTAGTAAATAAAAACTTTTATTGTAATCGAAAAAAATAAATAATTTTTATTAAAACATATTTTTAAATTATGTCAGTTGGTTTAAACATTTTGTAGTAAAAATTTATCAGTTGCTTTTAGACATTGTCAGTTATTTATGCTTAACCTGAGCAGTCATCCCACCTTTGGCGGGATTATCCTGCTTTTTAAGGGCTGATTCAGACCTAAATTTTGTTCCCGCTTTTTAAACTAAAACCCCTCTTTTAACATTTTGAACTTTCTAATAGATTTTTAATAACAAAAATAAAATGAATTAAAGTGTTCAATATTTTAGAAATTAAGAGTTTTTATTAGAAATAAAGTTATCAGAACCAGTGTCGAAGCTTAAAGTAGTCATTCGTTATGGTAAACCCAATTTTTCAAAATTTGTTTTATTTTATTCGTGACTTTGTATAGAAAAAAAGTAAATACGAAGTATTTGTACTAGAGAAGTTTATTTATTTTCTAAAAATATCGCTAAATCAAACTAAAAAATCGCTTGAAAATAGCTATATCGTAAAATAATTCAAAAATTGTGCAATAAATTGCTACATTTATTTTATTGAACTTTTCAAAATCAGTTCAAAAATCACTAAAAATATAGCAAAATTTTTCGAACTTTTTTAAATTTTCTCAAAAATTTTGCCATTATTTGAAATATGTCTAGGACTTTTTAAGCTTTACTTAAAAATTTAACGATTAATCACTAACTAAGTATAATTTATCAATACCGACAAGGAAAGAAACAGTAAGAAAAATGTCAAGACTGACTTGAAAAAAATCGCTAGATTTTACGAGAAAATATCTCAATTAACAACAGTGGTTTTTTGATAAAAATATTTCAAAATTAAAAACATTTTGGAAAAAATGGTTAAAAAAAACACTGAACATTTTGTTATTTTCTAGAATTTTTTATTCATTTCTGTCAAATATAGTTCATAAAATATACTGAAATACTTAAATTTAACTCAGAAGTTAGTTTTCAAAACATAATTTAATAAGAAAAATTTTAACTTTTTAATAAGATTAGAATATTCTCCACACAATTTTTGAAGTTTATTTAAGTTTTACTGATCAGACAGACATTTTTTTTAAAACAAAAATTTGTATTAATCTGTCAGTTTCAGATTATCTTAACGGCTGTTTTATGCGATTCTAACTTAAAATGTCAAACGTGATCTGATGATTTTTAGACAAAAAACAAATAAATAAAAAATGTTTTTAATATCCCACTTTTTCCACCAAAATCCAGCTTTTTTTGTCTGCCGAGTCAAGCTTTTTGATCAAAAAAAAGTTGGTCACATTATTTATACTCCATTTGTCAGTTAGTTTCAACTTTTAAAAATACCAACATTTTTAATCATTCATTAGATCATCGTTAGATTCAATTGACAAATTTGTTTGAGTGTAGTATTGAGATGGAACCAGTCATATTTATATCGAACGACCCATTTAAAATGAAAAAGTCAGATGTCTTTTAATACAAAATATTTCTCAAAAATTTTGCAGACATGGAAAACCAATAAATTATAATAATGTACTTTCTGACCGTCTTTGGCCGATAAACGATTTTGCTTAATTGTTTGTTATTACCATTTTCACCCGTTGATTGTTATTATCGTCTATACAAAATAAAATAAATACAAACGATTTAAATTCCTTCAATATAAAAAAAAAAAACTAAAAACAAAATAAAAAAATTTAAATAAAAAGCATGCAATTACGAATATATCGATTGCCTGCCTCCAGTTGGTTAACAAATAAAATAATTTTTTTTTTTTTTTAATTGAATAACAAATTCTATACCACAAATATGACTGTCTATTTGTCTTTATGTTAATAAAAACACAAATCCACTACAAATGGTCATCCAATATTTTAATTTTGGTGTTGAATTATTCACTTTAAAACGCTTGGTTTTGCGGTTTCATATACCATAGATTACATAGATCTCAAACTCTTCTTCTTTTATCAACAAACACAATTTTTCATATACATTCAATTATTTTTTGTATAGGTATATCACTCCACCCACGTATGTATGTCCAACACATGCTCATGAGTTACGTGCACTGACAGCTAATGTCAAAGAGTTGCAGACCTATGTAATCTATGTCATATACGTCGGTTGTATGCATTCTGAAGTGTTGACATGTTTGTGTATTTATTAAATCAATTTAATTGAATTTATTAATCCCCAGAAAATTATGATATTGAGTATGAATACAAACAAAAACCGATTAATTGTGATAATCATATTTAGTTGTCATAAAGTAGAGGAAATTATAAGAAAGATAATACTAATAAAACAAATTTTGTTTGATGACAACCTTGAGACAAGATTTTGATAATTAATATCATGAACGGGGCAACAAGATTTGAGATATTGAGAGGGGATTCTAACCACATTAATATGTGGAAACAAAACTTTATTTAAGGTACACTAGAAACAAAAAGTCAGTCAAGTCTGACTTTTTGTTTTTCGTGTACCTTAAATAAAGTTTTTTTTTTCCACATATTAATGTGGTTAAAATCCCCTGTCAATATCTCAAATATTGTTGCCCCAAAATAATTTAAATAGCACAGATATTGACATTTTCTAATAGGTTTGTTCCCGCACATTATACAGTATACAAATTCCAAAACAAATCAAACAATTCACTGAAACAGAAAAAAATAAACTGGAGTTACAATTAAAATGTTTGCTTATTCAATTGAAAGTTTAATTGAAATCGGTCCTATTAAGGAAATTGTAGTATCAATTTCAATAATTTGTAACTAAAGCATGGACACGATCAAATTTTTACATTTTAATTTTATTATAAATTTTTATCTACTGACGACAAAATTAAAGCTAATGGGTCATTCATCATGTAATCGACACACCATCTCAAAATCTGTATCCTCAATTTTTTTTTTACTTTTAGTTCAAAGTAAACTTGACATGTTATCGACATCATATCAAAATTTCAGAATAGGTTCGAAATATTTTCCGTGGAAATCTTAATTTTTTGTAAACATTCTTTTTATAAAATATTAAATTTTTAAATAATTTGTATTATTTTAATACAAATTTTGTTTTGTAGTTTATAATAAGGAAATATTTAAAACATATATTGAATCATACTTGGGACTAGTTCATTTAATGGGCCAACTAATTAACGATTTAATTGACATTGTTTGATATTAATGGTAATTAAAGTGTTTGGCATTACAATTGCTTAAAAACAATGCCAATTGCTTAAAAACAATGTCAATGAGATTTTGTTTCAATTGGCATTAATCAATGCCAAAGCTTTTAACAGACAATTATAATTGATTGTTATAATTATCTACACTCAAAAAAATAAGTAACTAAAACGTCTTGTAAATCAAGTGTACTATTTTTCAACAAAATTTTTTGCTGAAATTGTGTTTTCAGCTGATAAGCACATTAATAGTGTGGACGGCAACCAGATTGCAAGATATACGCAGAATGAATTAGATGTCGCGGCTTATCAAGATGTGGAAGAGACGAGCAAAATGAAACTTAAAAGTACAACTCTTATAAAACATATAAAAAAATCAACCATTTAAGATTTTTGTATCTGTTTTTCATATATAAGACAAAAGGACGCCAACATTTTTGAGTAAAAAAACTTAAATTTTGTCTTGTCACCGGCTTGTGAAATTAATTGTCTATTAAATAAATTTAAGACAAAATAAAATATTTAAATTTAGTAAAGATTAAATGTGTGTTTATAAACTAAATGTTCGTAGTGTTTTTCAGTGATATTCATGTATAGTGATAGTGCATAAAGCGAAGTACAAGGACACGCATATTACATAATTGTTTATGTTCCCTTTTTCTTATTGCAAAAAAAGGGTTGTATATGTCATATTTTGTTATTTTGGTTTTTTTTTCGTATCTAGAATTACTGCATGTGTCTTCCTTTAACAGATGCCATCATTTAGACCACCTTTGATGTAAATAGTTGAAAGATAATTTTGTTAATGTTATATAAAGGGTCCGCCATCTAACGTTTTTTTTCAACTAGTGCTTATTTCGTGAATGGTAACACTTAGCTCATGTCTGATTTGACAGATAATTAGTTTTATCCTTCCGCTGAACGAATATGGTTGTGTATACGATTGAACAACGCTGGGAAATATTGCGACATTACTTTGAAAATCATGGTAATGTTGCAGAATGTGTTCGAAAATTGCGTACGGATTTTGGAAGAAGAGAAGCACCGTGAAGAGTGAAAGAAACTGGCATCCTCATCGATAAACCAAAGAGTGAAAAGCTAAAAACAGTGCGTACACCCGAGAATATTGCTGCTGTAGCAGAAAGTGTGCGTGAAGCGCCATCAACATCAATTCATCGTCGTTCTCAACAATTGAACATTTCGGAGACATCACTGAGACGAATTTTGCATAAAGACCTTGGTATGACGCCATACAAAGTCCAATCGGTTCAGGACGGCGCTACGTGCCACACAGCCGAAGATACACTCGATGTTTTGCGCCCTGTGTTTGAAGATCGCATTATCAGCCGCAGAGCTGATGTCGTTTGGCCACCTCGGAGCTGCGATTTGACACCGTTGGACTATTGTTTGTGGGGTGCCGTCAAAGATAAGTGTTACGCGAACAAGCCAGAGACAATTGACGCTTTAAAGGACAATATTCGTGAAGACATTGGTGAAATACAGCTGCTGCACACAATCGATAATGTGCTTAAAAATTGGACCGATCGTGTATTCTACTACATGGCCAGCCGAGGCAGCCATTTGAATGAAATTATTTTCCATTATTAACCGGAAGGATTGTACTTTCAAATAAAAAAAGAAATTTGTGAAAATATTCAATAGTTTTCTTTTATAGCATTTTCAAAAAAAAAAAAGTTATTTGGCGGACCCTTTATAATTATTTTTGGGGGAGAGGGCCTTAGGGGCATTACGAATAAAATTTTTGCATGAGGTAGCCGCACCTTTCTTTGCATACTAGAGTGCTCCACAAAAAAAAATGACAGGTATTGACTGGGCCCCCCTTAAAAATATGAATTTGGGTGTAAAACAACGTATCCCAAAAAATTAGGACAATCGGATAAGAGGAACACTTGCCTCAACGGGCCTGAAGTTTAAAAAACGGTATATATGGGAAAAATATGACTTTTTTTTAAAGTTCTTAAAATTTTTAATATTTTAAGTTGATCTTGCATTTAAAGGATTAGTAGTAGTAGTAGTAATAATTCTTTATTTGATAATGTTTCTTTTTTCAAAATTACATTATAAAATCTTAAGAATATACGGCTGTGACTATGTCGTTAGCCGGTAAAAGAGAGTTTAACTCTATAATTTTTTTTTTTTTTTTTTATATTTCAGTGTAGTATTATTTTTAATAATTATATTCAAGTATTAGCGTTTTACGATAAGCCAAAGCATTGATAATATAGTTTACATTTAAAGGATTAAAAAATCATAATAAACAGTAAATTATCTTTCTAATAAGGCAATAAAAACTAAAATCGGTTAAAAAACATCCAAGTTATTACAATTGCCCCCGGCAACTAATGTGTGACAGAACGCTTAATCAAGAAGTTCGAGCCCAAATTTTGAAATTCGTAGAAATAATGCAATGCAAAAACATTTTTGTATTTTATTAGCTCCAAGGTACTCAATTAAAAAGTATTGTTTATCATGTGCTTTGCAAACTGGTTTTAAACTAAAGCCAAAATAGTCTGAATTATTAAACACAGTTTTCAAATCTCCAATTTTAAAGTTTCAAAATTTTTTTTAAAGAAATTTAAAAAAATCAACGATTGCACTTTAAGTTTTAATTAAGCACATATTAAGGACTAAAACTTGAAAAAATTGAAGGTATTCATATTTTCATTTGGCCAGTGCAGCGATTTAACTTCAGCGGATTTCGAGAAAACCGCGATTTTTGGCACTTATTATGAATATTTTTTTTTTTTTTAATTCATCGCAAGGTTGAAGAACCCTAATGCATACTCAAAGAAAAAATATCTGATAGTTTTTCTACTGCATAAAAACAAATATTTTTTCTACTGCATAAAAAATATTTTTTTTTGCTAGAAAAGTTCTTGAACATATACAATAGTATTGCATATTTTTAACATGTGTTATACAAAATTGTTGTGGAAGACCGGGTTCGAATTTCAGCCTACGTGAAAAAAAAAATGTTTTTAATAATTTTTTCATAACAAATTTTTTTATAATTATCAAAAAATTAAAGAAGCTTCATTGATTTTTGTCCAATGTAACATTTCATAAATATGATGAAGCTGTTTCATAAGAAGGAAACTTAATAACAGGCTTCTTCATATTTAAAAAATGTTTCATAAATGTGATGAAGAAGTTTCATAACTTTTTTATGAAATGATTAAAAAATATTATTAAATATTTCATAAATAGAGTGAAGCAGTTTTACAAATGTTTACGAAAGTTTTATAAATTTTTATTAAATGTTTCATAAATATTATGAAACGTTCCATAAACGATTCATATTATATTGAAAAAAATTATATTTAAAATTATGAACTCATCAAACAATATTTAATTGGCGTTTCAGAATTTGAAATATTTTCTGGTAGTTTTTAAGTTTTAAAAAGTCTAAAGGCTGAAACGTAATTGGCCTAAGTGACTTAATTCAGGTGTTGGTATGAAATGAAAATCAATTTTTTTTAAAATTTTTTTTTTAATTTTTAAATTTTCAAATTACCGTTTCATACCAACACCTAAATTAAGTCACTTAAGCCAATTACGTATCAGCCTTAATTGCAAATTATATTTTCTAAATTTCAAATAAAAATTTCAATAAAAAGTTTGACATAATTTTTATTAAAAATAAAAATTATATTTTTTTTTGACAAAGTATGGTCTTGTTTACTACTTCCCCTGTACATTTTGTTTTTAACAAATGTACATATCAAAGGAAAAGATATGTACATTGTGGTGTAATGGTTAGCGCGTTGGACTGTTACGCGGATGGTCCCGGGTTCGATTCCCGGTGACGACATCAATTTAGAAAAATAATATGTATGAGTATTCTATCACTTATTTATATGTATTGCTGCGCCCACCTTCGGTGTTCCCATAGCACTTAACCCCACCGAAGTAAAATAAAAAATCAGGGCTATGAAACAAAAAGCTTCAATAAATTCGCCAACTCTACATCAGGTGGAGAGCAACAACTGTTCTAAGACTTATCATCTCGCGCAATTACAGTATTGCCATGTTTGAAGCCCTTCATCTTCCACCACCCTTCATCTCTCCACTATCCCCTTTCAAAAGAAAGTAACACATTAATTAATAGGAAGAATTTCCTGAGTGTTGCTTCTCTTAAAAAAAAAAAAAAAGTTTTCAATTTATTTTTTGATTAATGGTGATAATCTTTTTTACTTCGAGCTCATATAATATACATATATTAGTTCTCATGTAGTGAGTAAACTAGTTTATATGAATGTTTGATGTTTGGCATAGGATTGTTACCTCTTTCAAAACGTGTTCTGATGATGGGAACCTAGAAAATTCACGAAATAGATCTATCAACACATTCCTGAAAGGATTAAAGAATAAATTTGAAAACAAAAACTCTATAGATTATTTGTTAGGACAATATCCTAATAAAGAAATATAGAGTATGGCTTCGAACTTGAATCATTTTCATTTCAATAAAAAGCTAAAAAAAAATTTTAAAGTCTATGAAACTTTTTGTTATGAAATGATTGAGGGGTTACATAACATTTGTCATACATTTTTATGAAACTTGTCATCATGTATATAAAAACTTTATAAATATGATGAATAATTGATGACGAATGATTTATGACACAATATCATATATATGATGAAACTCTTTCTAGGAATCATTTCATAAAAAGTTATTTATGAAACATTTCATAAATATGAATAAGCCTGTTATCAATTTACCCACTTATGAAACAGCTTCATCATATTTATGAAGTGATACATTGTACGAAAATCAAGGAAGTTTTTCTTCATATTATGAAGTTTTTCATAAATATCATGAAGTTTTTTTCTTCAGTGTAGGAATATTTTATGCCTTAATATCTTCCAAGAAGTTGTTGAGTCAGAAAAACGTCCAAAGAATCATATTTAGAATGATTCCCTCCTATAGCTAGGGTTGCCATTCGTACTGTTTTAAACAGTACATGTACTGTTTTTTGAAAAATGTACTGTTTTATTCACAACACCTAAAACAGTACGCAAAAGTACTGTTTTTTTGGATTTGTACTGTTTTTTTGTATATTTTACATATTTTTATATAAACAAGTTTTTTTGCGTGTACAAAGAATATATATTTTTTTACCCATGTTTTTTTTTTGTGTGTACAATAGGTTTTTATATAAATTTTTTTAATCTCCCTGTATTAATTCCACTTCGTTTCTTTGTACATATATAAGTTTGATTTGTTCACTTTTCAAGCAATGGATGTTTGTAAACACAATTTTTTTTCATGACACTGCCCAATGCAAAAAGTAATGGCGTCCAAACTAATAATTTTAGTCAATTTTACGAAATTTAGTCAATTTGATGAAATTTAGTAAATTTTACTTCTTTAGAGGATGTAAACTTGACAAAATTTTGTTGATTTGAATAAAATTTGTTAAATCTTAAAAAAAAAATTGACAAAATTTTGTTAAAGATCTACAAAAATTTTTTTGTTGATTTTACCTACGCTATTTGGTTCGGTGTATTAACTTATTTTAAGTAAATATGTGATGTATTGAAGTAAAAGTTATGTTAACAATAAATACAAAAATGTACTGTTTTTTTTTGAAAAGTACTGTTTTTTTTTCATCAATGTACTTTCTTCTCACTTTTCAAATATGGCAACCCTACCTATAGCAAACCAATGTTAAATTCATCGATGAAAATGCCAAATTAGAAGAGAACACATTTTTGGTATATGAATCAGAGAACAGAATGAGACCATTCGTTTATGTTGTCCATTCATACATTCATTGCTTTTGCATTGCTTTTATTCAATTATTTGCTTTTGTTGAATGACTTTTTAACATTCATTTTTATAATGCCGTTACATGTGAAGCAATGAAATTAAATGATGACACATGAATAACATGAAATCAATCACAACATTCGCGTAGTATTCGTTGACCTGTAGCAATAATAATAATTTTTTTTTAGTTTTATTAAACATGAAATATGTATAAATTTTTGTTTAATTTTATTAAACATGTAATATTTATAAAAATTTTTAATTTTCTTAATACAGTAATATGTTTCACAAAAAAATTTGTTAACGTTTTATTCATTTAACATTGAGACCATTCATACCAAATCGTTGTGTATTCGTTGTTTTCGTAAGTGTTAAGTAAGGTTAACACTAGACAAGCAATGCAAAGCATGGTTTTCGTTACACTCACTATTCTCAATTCTGTCGATTGTTGCTTTATTGAAATGATGTGAGTTGACAACAATGTACTCATTTTTTGTGATTGCATTCAAAAGCATGAAATAAGGCACTCAAACCGTTCTCTGATATGAATCCTATATGTTGGTATGTATTCGAATGAATTTATATATGAGCATAAATTAGTTCATTCGTGTCCATAAATAGATGCATTTTTATGTTAATTTTTAACCGGGTTGTTTTTAATTTCAAAAAAATGTTAGTAGATACTATTTCTTAAAATCTTAAAAAAATAAAATTTTTAAAAAATCGGTAAAATTGAAAAAAAATCGCTTACATTTGAAAAAATCGCCACAATTTTAAAAAGCCCTAAAATTTAAAACAAAAATCCGCCAAATAGCCAACAAATTTTGAAAAAATTGTCAAAAATCATTTTAATTGGAAAAAACTGCTAAAATTTAAAAAAAATTGTCAAAACTTAAAAAAAAAAATCCATTGAAATTGGAGAAAAAATAGCCAAAAAAAAAATAAAAACAATAATTGCAAAATGTCTAAGGGCCATTATTACAACTTGCCTTTAAAGTAAATGTTAGTATAAGGTAACTTTAGCTAAAGTGAGGAATAAAGTGAGCTATAATGTTTTTCGTTATTACAGCTTCCCAATAAAATAAAATTAATATTTTTGATAATGTGGCAGCACCAAACTAAAAACCGATTATTGGTTTATGAATTGGTTTATAAAAATACGTAGTGGCAACGTACTTTTATTTATTTGTTTACAAACAAACAATAATTTGTGAAATTCGGTTGTGAAATTCGGTTATTTTCTTCTTCTTCTTTATAGAGCAGAAAATGTGGCAACTTTAAACACATAAACCTTACATTAAAAGTTAAAGGCAACAATATCTTCCCTTTAGCTTATCGGTCACTTTTAGCTTAAAGTATGCTTATAATAACGAAAAACTAATAATCTGTCAGATAACATTTGGCAAGTTGTAGTAATGGCCCTAAGGTAAAAAATTTCCAACATGTTTTAAAATTGAAAAAAATCACCCAAATAAAATTTTAAACGTCCATATCTTGACAACATTTTTTAACTTCAGCGATTTTTCAGTTTGGGTGATTTATTTAAATTTTGACTATTTCTTAATTTTTTGTGATTTTTGTTTTTAATTTTAGCAATTTATTTCAATATTGGCTTTTTTCCATTTATGGCGATTTTTTAAATTTTGGCCGTTTTTTCTCAAATTTTGGAGATTTTTTCAATTCAATCATTTATATGTTTGTTTCAAGTTTTGTTGATTACTGGATTATAAATACTGGAAATTTTTTATTTAGATATTATTAAACTTTTAATTGAAAGTGAGTTTATTTAAAATCAAACAAAACCTTAATTGACAATTATTTTTACTGGCTGATGTAAAAATGGTATCAAATCAATTGAACGAAATTCGAATATTATAAATATGATAAAGCTTCTTATATCTCACAAAAATTTTCAGAAAATTTTGAAGGATTTTTGTGTTTTCGAAGTATAGTAAGAGCTCCATATATTTTTTCTTATTTTTTTGAATCTTTTTCGTTAAAATTTTAATTTTATTTTTAGAGGATATTTTAACTATTAAAAGATTTTTATCTTTCCACAAAAAAATCCTTGCTTTGATGTTACAAATAAAAATGTAGTTTTATGGCTGAAATGTAGAAAAAAAATCCTTGATAACATTTTGTTTTTTTTTCTTTGTTATAAAATATCTATTGTTATTTGTACTTAACACCAATTAACCCTTTTTTATTGCTAGTTGGTTTTTTTAAACATCGACTTTGTTTGATTGGAAAATATTCAAACAAAAAATAAATCATGCAAACTTAAAATTTTCAAAAATTATGTAGGAATGTAGGTCTTCTATAAGACTTAAAAATATTGTATTATGTTGCACTGCAGCAATCAGACAAATAAACTGAACAGTGAGTGAGAGTGGTGGTGGGTAGGTTTATTAAGGCAAATAGTTTAAAAGGAAAATATAGCAAAACTAGCTTAAAAACCCGATACTTCGTTACCGGTAGTTTTATATACAGGAATATATTTAAAAGAAAACTAAATTCTTTTTCATACGAACTTTTTCTTTTAATGTTTTTTTTAATGCTTGTGGTGTATGTTTCAATTTCAAGTCTGAGATTTCTACTTTTAAATTTCTTCTTTTAAACTATCTTTGAAAAACCATTTTATTAAAAATTCAAAATGTGTATCTTCATAAGCTCCAGTTTTACTACGATCCTATCTCTGAATTTAACATTATTGAAGCTTAAACTATGAAGGCAGGCCGTCAAGGGCTCCTCCGTTTTTGTTCATCCCTTAGGAATATCCAATAATCCCGTTTAAGCGGATATATACACAAAAAAAAAATTTCATAATTTTTTATGAAAAAGTTCATATTTTTAAAGGTTCATACTATTTATGAAATTTACTTACTATTTATGGAGTCTTCCTAGTTTTCCCAGCATTTATAATTAGCTACATAAAATTCCCAGTATAATTGCAATGCAAGTTTTCTTAAATATTAGGATTTTGTTCATTGTCAAATTTTTTAAGTACTTTTTCATAAATATTAAGTGTTACCACATGTATTTTAAAAACCTTGTCCTAATTTACGAGACACAAACTTTCCTAGTATTTTTTTATGACTGTTCATAAATGTTATGAAAAAGTTCCTAAATTATTACATTGGCAAATTTTTCATAAAATATTCATAAATAGTATGAAATTTTTTTTTGTGTGTATAAACCGAAGCACCGTACTGCAAATTCTTAGCTTTAGCGGGTTGTCCAGGCCGTTAATTGATATACTTTTCGCATTCATGCCCCTGCCCGATGAAATTTTTAAAAATCGCATCTAAGTGGATGCCTAAGCGTCATTATGAACACAAATTCCAAATTTCAAGTTCCTCGTGTGGCCAGGCAGCCAAGTGGAAAACTTTTCCCATTCATGCACGGTCTTGTGACTAAATTTCGCACCAAATTTACATTATTGAACATTAAACCACCAACACGCATACATAGAGTGCGGACAGAGAAAAATATCGTAGCTGTATAAGCCAGTGTTGTTGATGACCGTGAATTATCGATTCGGCGCCGTTCGCAGCAATTGGGCCTCTGTTACTCTACTGCGTGGAAAATTTTGCAGAAGGATAGGAGTGTAAAACCTTTTAAAATACAGTTGGAGCAAGAATTGAAGCCACACGACCAACCACAATGGCTAACTTTTGGTGAATGAGCGCTGGCAAAGTTGGATGAAAATCCACTGTTTTTATCGGAAAATTGTGTTCAGCGACGAAGCTCATTTCTGGTTGAATGGATACGTGAACAAGAAAAATTGCCGTATTTGGTGTGAAGGGCATCCAGAAGCACCAAATGCACTGTTTGGTGTGGATTATGGGCCGGTTTCATCATTGGACCGTACTTTATCAAAGACGACGAAGTCAAGAACGTTACTATGAATGGCGAGCGCTACCGTGCGATGATTACAAATTTTTTGTTGCCCAAACTGAAAGAGCTGGACTTGGGTGACATGTGGTTTCAACAAGACTGTGCCACACAGCAAGCGAAACAATGGCCCGGTTGAAAGGCAAGTTCGGTGAACAGTTTATTTCAGGTTTGGGGCCGGTCAATTGGACGCCTAGATCGAGTGATTTAACGCCTTTAGGCTATTTTTTGTGGGAATATGTTAAGGCTCATGTCTATAAGGACAAGCCCACAACGGTTGACGCACTGGAAGCCAATTTTGAAGAATTTATTCGTAAGATACAGGCCAAAAAAAATTTTTCAAGCAAACCAAAAACTAAAAATTTTCAAAACCTTTGACCTAAATTCGGTATTTTTTTATGTAAAGTATGTTTTTTTATATAAGTTACTGCCGTAGCTAATGAATCGGTTGCACCCAAAAATAAAAAATTAACTACTACGTACTAAAACAAGTGCAGTAAAAATATACCAACGAGGTCAAAATATAGAAATGTATATAATATTGTGAATTGGCTCATTTTGTCTGTATGTATGAAATGAGACAAGGTTCTTCAACATTAAACTATACAAAAAAAAAATATACATAACAAGTTTATAATCCTACGCATTTAAAACAAATTGTGGCGCCAAATTTTAAAATTAAAAAGGGTTTTTGTTGCATTAAAAACTGAAAGTTTTGTTAAAAATGCTGAGGACATCAATTTTAAAATTAAAAAAAGTTAAAAACTTTTTGTCATTTTCTTTTCAACTAAATGCTTTTTTTTCTTCCTGTCCGTCCACCTTACATTCAAACATACGTATAGATAGATGATGGTAATGTAATAAATCACTATAAATTGTCTATTTCGTTTTAGTGAACATTAATAATAAATTACTTTATTTTTTAGTTTTGTTGTAAAACGTGCCAAAACATGTATGAATGCAAAATTTTTACTAGTAGTTATTACACTTCATCATTAACGACTCTAAACTAACCCGTACAATGAAAGATACACCTTTAAAAATATAAACAAACAAAAAAATTAAGAAATATATAGTCGGGAATGACGACTATATAATACCCTACTCAAGTGTAGTCGTTCAATACTATTGTTAAACCGATGATCACCTATGCTGCCCTTGCATGGTGGCCAAAAGGTGAGCAGAGTAAGGCAAGGGATGCTCTTAAGAGAATCTACCGTCTTTCGTGTGTTGGCATTACAGGGGCCGGCGGAACGTGCCCGACGGATGCCTTGGGGGTTATGCTGGGGATCCCGCCATTGCATATTTCTGTAATGGAGGTTGCCAGTATGGGTTCCTCTAGACTTAGTGAATTCGGTGGCATGAGGGGGGACGACCTAAGGGATCACATGAGGATCGTTTGACAGAGATATGTGGACCAATCAATCCTGGGAACCGGAAGATGGTTCTCAGTTGTGGTTCACTGATGGCTCTAAGCAGTCGAATGGGGACACGGGTGCGGGCGTCTTTGGACCACGCTTCCAGCGTGCTTTACCTATGGGAAAATATCCGTCCATTTTTCAGGCGGAGATTTGGGCCATCTGTGTATGTGCAGGGGAATTCCTGCGAAGGGGAACGCACAGATCTCGCATCTACATTCTTTCTGACAGTCAGGCTGCACTGAAGGCCTTAATGGCTTATAAGGTGTCGTCTGGGTTGGTCATGGAATGCATTCAGACTCTCAATAGGCTCGGTAAGGGCAACTCTCTAACCTTGGGGTGGATTCCTGGTCATGAGGGCAACGAGAGGGCAGATTGTCTTACCAACCGCGGGGCCCAAAGGCCCTTTATTGGTTCTAAACCATTCTGTGGAATACCTGCGGGGTATGTTAGGGAAAGGCTCAGGGCATGGAGAGAGTCTGAATTCTCTGGTTACTGGGAAAACTCTCCTGGTCAGCGCCAGGCTAAGAGATTGATCTCTTTTTCCAGTACGGGGTCCAGGCTACTCTTGTCGCTTGAAAGGGGGGTTTGAGGACCCTGGCGTCGTATTTAACTGGACACTGTAATCTCAAATACCATCTGCACAGGAAGGGTCAATCGGACACGGATATGTGCAGGTTTTGTGAGATGGTGTCTGAGACCTCGGAGCATGTTCTCTGCGAATGTCCCAGGCTTTGTGATAGGAGACTTAGGTTTCTAGGTGATCGCTTCATTTCGCCTTCCGACATCGCGAACATTTTGCCTAATAGGATAATTGGCTTTATAGGTAGCTTGAATCTGTAGGTAACTTTAGGCAGCACAAAAGACCTGCATTGGTCGCGGTGCATAGTGCCTTCTGATCTAATTTAATCTAAGTATAGTTTGGTTTATTTTCCTAGAAGTGGTCCAAGTTCAGGGAAAAAAGTTTAATATATTTATGAAACAGTTTCATTGGACAAAAATCTATGAAACTTTTCATAAATATTTAACTCATTTTTGACACAGTGTTCCTTTAACGACCCTGTACTTTTAAGGGGCAATATTTTTATTACTGAAAAAAGATAAATAAGTAATTTTAAAACCATAAAATTATTCAACATCTTAACAACAATCGCGAATAAAAAAAATTGAGAAAACATTTTATCCAGAGTTGCCAAATAATTATTTAAAAAAAATCCATTTTTGACCTTTTTTGGTGGAAATTTTTTCAAAAATTATTTAAAAATATAAAAACTTAATATTTTATATTTTTGATTGTTATGTTGATGAAAAAATATGAAAATGTATTTTTCTGCTAGAAATTTATTCGTCGATTGTATATAATTTTTAAAAAATCTGACAGATCGAACGATGAACTTTTCAAATACACAAAGTCTAAAATATTTCAAAATTTATTTCGGTTTCACTCAAAACATAAATAATAGATAGTTTTTATTAAAATACTATTAAATTTATAAAAATTATATTATCAGGGTTGCCATAAGGCAATTTTATAAAATGGTCAAAAGCCATAATATTTTTCCAAAATATTGTAAAAATCAGTTAACTTTTAAAAAAAAAAATTGTTTATATATTTTTGAATAACGATGTGTTCACAAAATAATACAAAATTTAAATTTTTTAAATATCTTCAAATGTCTAGGATTAATATGCTGTCAAAGTTTCAACTTTGGTTGCCAATATATCCACTAGATGGCGTTTTAAGGCAAACAAATTACAAACATTTCTTAATGAAGCATGGCTGTATTATATACCTGGAGAGTTTGGTTGAAAAATGTCCAGCGGATTTATGACGTGCCATTAATGAGTTGAATAAACATTTGTTTAGTCTAGTGGAGTACTAACACACTTCTGTATGAAAATTGAGCCGGATCCGGGTGGAATTCCGAAACGCATCACCTTAGCAACATTTTGATGAATCGCTTTCATAAATATTTATGGACTCAAAACAATGAAGATTTCATCAAAATATGAAAAGGGAGCTGATCCTGATTTAATGATCAAGGCAAAAAAAAAATTTGATTGAATTGGCCATCGTTAATCGCTAAATCGATTCAGGAAGTGATTCTGTATCGATTGGCACTTTATAATTGTGCACTAGGGTTAAAACTTTTTTTCTGTAAAATTTGTACCTATCACCACGTGATGGGCTATTGTATTAGTAATAAAAAACTGCTTACCAATCCGTTCTGTAACACCAAAAGATGATGAATTAAGTTCAATTAAAATCTTCTAAAAAAAATGTTAACACAATCTAATAGTTTTGCGATTGTTGCTATTGTATTTTGCTTAATTTCAGGAAATGGTCTTAAATTTTTTTTTATAGTTTCGATGTCTTCATAAAATACCCCTTCATTTGAGTATAATAATGACTGTACACTCAAACAAATAAGTTAGTAGAAAAGTTTGTAAAACGTCTTGTAAATCAGGTATACCATTTTCAGCAAAATTTTTGCTAAAATTATGTTTTCATCTAAAATTTTAGTTTTACTTATTCAGCACTTAAATGTTTTGAACTAATATTTCACTAATATTATACTAATGTTTTACTAATTTATTTTGCTAAAAAAAAAAATTATGCTGATAAGCACATTAATAGTGTGGACTACAAGCAGATTGAAAGATAAACGCAGAATGAAGTAGAGGTCGCGGCATGTCAAGATGTAGTAGAGAAAAGGAAAATGATACTAACCATGGAAGATTTTTGTATCTGTTTTTCATACATAAAACAAAATTGTGGATTAAAACAACTTAAATTTTGCTTTGTCACCGGCTTGTGAAAATAATTGTCTATTAATTAAATAAAAGACAAAATAAAATATTTAAATTAAATAAAGATTAAATATGGATTTCTAAACTAAATGTTTATAGATTAATAATCTAGTTTGGTCAAATTGCAAACAAATATACAGCAGGTAGATAAACTAAAGCGAAAGACACACATCCTAGGTAGATTTTTATGGTTCCATTTTCTTATTGCGATATTAGTTATTTTTTTTTTTCGTTTATATAATTATCTGCGGCATTTAGACAGCCATTGATGTAAGAAGTTGAAAGAAAAATTAACATTTTTATATTTTGTAACGTATTGTAAATTATTTTTAAAAGAATATGTTTTATGATTTTCAGCAACTAAATTAACTAACGTATAATTTTTCTACAAATTTTTTGAGTTTCTTTCAGTCTACTAATATTCAGCAAAAATTTGATTGATTTTTATCAAGGTTTTTTTTAATTTCTAATCCACTAAGTGTTAGTAAAACTTTTGCTGAATCTACTGATTTTGTTGCTGAAAATCAGCGAGCTGACATTAGCAATTTTTTTGCAAGCACCCTCCTGACTAAAATTTTGCTGACTCAGCAACATTTTTTGCTGATTTTACAAACTTGTTTTTTTGAGTGTTCAAGCATGTTTTAAAAAATTGCTTAAAATGTAATATTTTAGGCATTGGTCTCGGTGCAGAACGGGTTTTCTACAAAATGATTTTTTTTTTCTCAGTACAGTATTGAAAATATCGTGTTGCCGCGTTATAGTTATACCCCTGATGAAAAAATTAAACATTTAAATAAAAAACGGCAACTGCGACATGGCTTTATATTTAATAAAAAAAATTTAAAAAACACGAAGCAATTTAATTTGTTTTATAAAATTTAGAGTGCAATAGAATATGTTTTGCTTTACTCGATTAACTCTAATAATCGACCAAAACTATTCCACTTATTCGTTACTCGAAATTTGCCATTTTAAGTTATTTGAACAATTATTTGATTAAAATTCATCAAACAAATTTTTAGTTTTCTTTTTTTAACGGTAATCACCTTTATCACCTTTTTAACGGCATTTACACTTGTTTTAACTGTAATTTTCAGTAGATTATACTGACAAACTTGTTTGAGTGTACCACTGAGTGCTGTAGGGTATAAGCAGTTTAGTTACTATTGCAAATGAATGGCAATAATATTATTTTATTTTATTTAAATATAATACATAGACCGATGTTAAAAAATAACCATTCAAAATACATGTTTTTTAAGTCAGTTGCGATGTGAGGTGATTAAAATATTGTCACGATCCATACTAGGAGGCGAGGTTTTGTTAAATTGACAACCATGTAAAACATAATAATAAATAGAAATCCAAAACAGCTAAACTTCCTTTTGTTTTTCTGTAATATGTATTCTTAACCCTTTGACGACGAATGGTCCCATATTTATTTTTTGCCATTTTTGGAAACACCTGCAGGACGATTTTAACCCTTTCATTATCAACTTTTTATTTGTTTATACAAGGTGGCGCAAAAATAACCTTCCGATGCTTTTTGGCTGTAATTTAAAAAAAAAATGAAAAACTTTGATTCTTCTTGTGGATTATTTTTATTTGGTATTTTAATTTTTTTTACATCAAGTCGAGAATATGATGTCATGTAAATGGCCGCCGCCACAGTTGATTGTCATTTGAGCCCTTTTTATGGCATTTTCCATCACTTTGGCCAAAACTTCCGGCGATAGGTCCTCACATTCTTGACGGATATTGTCTTTAAGAGCTGCAAGAGTCTGAGGCTTGTTGACATAAACCCGCGACTTCAAAAAGCCCCACAAAAAGAAGTCCGGAGCGGTCAAATAAGGCGATCTTGCTGGCCAGTGCAAATCGGGAGATTAGGCGCCCGGGAAATGCATCCTTCAGCATATCGGTTGTGGCACGTGCAGTGTGTGTCGTTGCACCGTCCTGTTGGAACCACATGTTTTCCAATCCCAATTCATCATGCGGCTAAACGTCGCAGTGTTTCACCAGTAGGCGTTGGACGGCCAGGAAATCTGCGACGAAATTCACGTTGTGCCAAAGTCACCGACCGATTATTGGTCAAATAAATAGTCACCAATATTCCGCGTTCTGGAGCAGTGTAGCGTAACATTGTTTATTAACGTGTATTTCGCATGTGTTTACTACACAAATGTCAAAACAGAACTGACATTAGGGGCCAATCGCAAAATTTATAGCATTTTCTGATAGGAGGATTACTTTTGCGCCACCTTGTATATTTCTATTACTTCAGATTCTTGTTAGGGGTCCTGAATTTAGAAAGCAAAAAGTTTACATATATAACCCCTCCTGTTCACCGAAAAATGGGTTCGAAAATCAAATTTTTGTAACTTCTCCGCCCATTTTTACCACTAAAACATTGTCAAATGCATATTAATTAAAAATTAATTGCGACTGTCTATATGACGTTAAAATAACCCTGTACTAAAAATACATTATAAAATTTGCCCTGTGGCGATGTCTCAACTTAAAACGCAAAGTTGTCAACACTGAACGTAAAAACTATACGTCAATCTGGTAACGTTGTGAAATAGAGACGGAGTAGATTAGAAAAATAAACAAAAATCTAAAAATAGAATATTTGTGTTTGTTAATGTTGGTCACTTCTGAGTATAATATACAATAACAGAAAAGCTAATAGGAAAGCCAACTGCAATTTAGCTGCATTACATTCGAAGTCATACTTGGGTATGATGGCTAAACGGTCATGACTTGGTATTGTTAAGTTTGTAATGTAAGAAGAAGAGCAGATTTGATTCTTACAGCCGCAGGTTATTGAAAAATTTATTATATAGAGACAATCTGTCAATTATAAGACAGAAATAATAATACAATTTAAATGGAAAATCACTGATGACACCTGTCCATAAAAAGACAGAAACTAGTCTAGTCTGATTTAAAAATTTATAGTGTTTATAATTTTTAAAGAAAAACGTTTATTCTTTTCTTAACCTCAACATTTTTAAATTAAATTTGTTAAATGCATCTTAATTAAAAATTAATTGCGACTGTCTATATGACGTTAAAATATCAATGTACCAAAAATGATATCTTTGATTTCGAGATTCTAGCTTAGTTAGTTTCGGAGATACAAAATCGGTATTTATTAACAAATTTTGCGACTATATTGCCCCTATAAACAGTTTATGCATAAAGTTATTTTTTTTAAAACAAATATTCTAATGAACATACAAGCCTTGTATTACAAGGGTAGTCAATGTGTTAACAAAATTTGTTGTGATCGATAATAGACAGATGTGGCTTTTTAGCGACACCCTATATATCCTAATAGTCTCAAAGTCTTACACGGTTAAGGGGGGACATGACATTGGCCGTTTTTTGAAATCGACTTTTTTATATTTTGTAATTTAGTAAATATTCTTAAGATTCTAAGAAAAAAAATTTCATGGAAAAATTCCTACGAGCCGGATTAGTGAGAGCGCATTTTCGCGCTACCTATGTACGGCAGCTGGTATATACTTGTTTTACTTGCTACCTGACTTTTGGTGGACTTTTGCCATATGAAGTTTCAAAAGAATCCCCAATTGCTAAACGATTGCAAAAAACTGTAAGAAACAGCACAACACAAGATAACGAAGGCATACAGTACGAAGCAGGCATGGCAGATTGAAGGTAACCTTTTTTTTTTTTTGTTCACAAACTTTGAACGCGTTTATCTCGAAACCATGTTTTTCGTACTGGTTGCGGCACTAGCGGGTTCATTTTTTGACGAAATTGTTTTGTATTTTTTTAAACTTGATTCGCTATTGTATGACACGAGCTTTTTTTTAAATTTTTTTTCGATTTTTTACGAATTTTTAAAGTCAATATTTTTTTCGAATAAACACACTTTTAAATTTGGAACATCACCAAAAATTAAAAAAAAATTTAAAAAAAAGCTCGTGTCATACGATAACCAATTTTGTTAAGATTTATTTTTGCGACTCCCAGCGCTGCAACCACGAGGCACCGTTTTTTTTTCTCTGTCGCCAGTTTGGAGCTCTATAAAACCATGTTTGAGTAAAAAATATACGTTTTTAAATTTTTTTTTCTTGTAATTTGTTCAATTCTCTACAATAATAAATAATAAATTTTGGAAAAATGTTTGTTTTTGACTGAGTTATGAATTTTTAAAAAAAGGTCTGTTTTCTCGCCGCGAATGTAATGTCCGCCCTCTCAAAGTCAAAAAATTTGTTTTTATTTTTTAGGATTTTTTTCGTTTTTGTTTTTAGTTTTTATAATATTAAAAATTCAGTTTTAAGTTTATACAAAAATGGTTATTATTTTTGGATTAGGCATAACTTAAAGCTAGCCAGTCAGAAACTGCCAGTGGTACAACAACTCAAGCACTGGTATATACCACTGGCTGACCAAGGAATTGTAAATAAACTACTGGTAGAACACTTGTTTAAGACAATTTACCAGCGTTTCCAAAAATAATTTCAGTGGTCTACAGAAAACACCATTGGCAAAGAATTGGCTGAGACCACTATGCCAACGTTGGGAAAAAGTGTTTTCCAAGTGCTATTCAGTCAGAAATTAGTAACCATTGGTAAGGCATTTATTTTATAAAAAGGATGATGCTTTGTTTTAAAAAGTTTTTAGTTTTTTTGTGAAAATTGCATACTTTTTAATATTTTTTTCATACAAAGGTTCCTTTTTGTTTCTGGAAATCTCTTTTGAAACCAACTTTTTGTAGTTTTCCCAACCGGGTAAATACAAAATTAAAACTTAGACAAATCTTAGTCCAATAAGGAGCGATAGCCCATTAATGATTTGTCTTTGGTATCATATTTCTCCGATAGGAGTGCAGTAAAGCGCCAAAAGCAGGACAAAACTTATTTTTAGTCATAGGCTCACGTCTCCACCAAGTTTCATCAAAAAATCTTCAGCGGTTTAAGATCGGTCGCCAAAGGGTTAATACATATTAATATTTATTGTTTAGAATGTTAAAAAAAGAGATAGGAATTTTAATTAGAATATGTTTTTGATTTATTGTTAATTTACACTTAGAAAAAAATTTACACAAAATATCATGGATGAAACTTATGGAGATATTATATGGCTTAGTGTACTGGAAAATGTACAATGTAATATAAACCAACTTAGAGTCTTCGAATCCTAAATTTTCATTCAAATACATTAATTTGTTATTGTTTTTAAAAGATTTATATGTAAAAACTAAAAAATATTGTATTGTTAATTGGCGAAAGAGATACAGGAGAAGGAATAAAACTCTACGGTAGTCTTTGCACTAAAACAAATATTAGCTTATTAGCTCAAAAATAAAAGAATAAAAAATTCTACAAAATAAGAAAAGTATTGGCAAAATAAATAATCAAATAAATATTACAGCTTTTGCAGTCATTGTCGAACGTCGTTATTTTGAGAGTATTTTGAGCGACAATCGTTGCACTCTATACTCGTATTCTGGGCTGACACATAAACAATTTTTTTTTCTGCATGCTGGAAACGATCCTTAAACCGGAGTCTTGAACGAAAATGAAAAATTTTAAATCAGTTTTTTGTGTATTAATATAAAACTTCCGCGACAATTTTTTATTTTTTTTTTCTTAATTAAAGAAAAAATCTAACATTCTTAACATTGCATAAGCCAAAACACTATTCAATTTTGACAAAACAACCAGCGCTCTTGAATTGTCTTTGTTGTTTGTTTTTTACTATTTTTTATTATTTTCAATTTGTTTCTTAATATTTACATATTTCTCACTATTTGTATGATAATTCTTATGTATTGTACATGAACATGAACGTGCATGACCTACGATGTCTCAAACATAAAATACAGAGTTTAGTTCTTTTAAAAATACACTTCAGCAGAGGTTCCCAAATCAGAAGCACCTACCCACAAACAGAAAATTTTTCAAAAATCTTTATCCAATTTTATTTTTTTAGACAGTTTTTTTTTAGTTTTTATAACATTATTGGGTGTGTATGATTACTATTATTTTTTTTTTTTTGTTGTATATTATGCGGTGCGTATGATTAACATATTTTCAATATAAATGTGTATTACTTATACGCAATAAGTTAAGCAATTTGTTGCAAATTAACGAAATTATCGAATTTTCAAAAAATGTCGTCATTTTACTAGCTCCGTTGCACTGTGGTCGCAAATCAAAATTTAGCTGGACAAAAGTCAGAAAAGTTTTAACCTCGGAATAACCAAGAACACGCTTTAAAAAATATATAATCAATTTTTTAATTTAGGCCAATATTTTTTCCGTAGCATGGCTAGAAGTATAGAGTTTGTTTGCACAAATTTTATTTATTGCCAAAATGGTAATTTACCTTAAATTAATTGTTTATTATTAATAATATAAAAGCCAATGTTGAATTATTTCAGCGATATACACAGTGGGGAGCACTCGTGAGTACATGTAAGTAAGACCGGGTCGATTTGTATGGAGGCAAAAAAATCGCTCAACGTTCAAGGAAAATCGTATTCTAGGGATAAAAATAAGAAACTTTGCCGAAGGAACCATACCTCTAAAACGAATTCTGATGTCCCGACTTTTGACCCGTAGGGTCAAATTTTGAAAAATTCCACTTTGACCCATTTAGAGTGCCCCAATCGAGTTCAACCCAATCGAATATAATCTTGGAAAGACTCCTCCTACTTTTTGAAATATCTCAATCCCGAGATTGGTCCATTTTGCTATAAACACACGGTTAAAAAGGCCCTCTATCAACTTCAATTTTAACACCTTAACGGTCGCCTATAATGATGATTTTTGCATTAATCTGCTGGCGCGTCTCCCGGAGAAGAAGTAGCTCTCATAATCTTGGAGAGATTGCTCCTACATTCTGAAATATCAAAGTGGGATTTTTCAAAATTTGGCCCTACGGGTCAAAAGTCGGGACATCAAAATTCGTTTTAGAGGTATGGTACATAAACCGTTTTTACATAATAAATAATTATAAAAAATATAAATAATTAAAAAATTTGTTCGTATGTAAAATAACGTTACCCTTTTTATATCGTTACCGAAATAACTGAAACCCCATTATCCTTAAAATATCGTTACCGAAATAATTTAAATACCGCTACCGCTAAAATACCGACACCAAAATAACTTAAATAACGTTATCACTAAATAAAAACCCGTTACCGAAAAAACTGAAATACCGTTACCGAAATAAAAGAAAATAGCGTCTACCGTTCCAATACCCGAATCGAATCGGTTACCATCCCTGATATAATATTTATTTGGTTTCACTTTGGATATAATTAGATTTAATTACATACAATTTATTAAAACTGTATCCAATTTTATTTTAATTTTCATTTTCATTATTTAACAGAAGAGAAAAACGTGGAAAACTCTTAAAAAATCTAGTTTTATTTAAATATTTTTCATTGATTTTAACTATTTGAATGAATTATATACGATTTTAAAGGATATTAGTTAAACTATTGTAATCACTCATGTGATTAAAAAACATTTCAATGCTTCAATTTAGTAAGTTTTGCGAGCCCGAAACTGTACTTATCTGAAAATTCGCATCAAAACGAATAAAAATTTTTGTCGCTTATACTATTATTTTTATTGTTAATTTTAATTAAATTTAAAAAAAAAAATCAGCCCTACTATCTTAATTTTGAAAACTTGATAAGCCACATTTGTTGTTTTATGGTTTTTCGCTGTTTTCTAGACTTCCATTAATTAATATTTGATAGAAGTATTGCTTAAACATTTACTAGAAGTATATATATAAACGTCCTGCTAAATTCATATTGTTCACATTTTCTAACCTTTAAAAGGCGAAAACGAACTAAAAAAATGTGGCTTATCATGTTTTTACAGTAAGGCCTTCAATTGTAAGATGAAGATTTTGAATTTTAAATATAAAGCTAAAAAATGTATATTAAACCCTATTTTTATCTTGTGGATGGTTATCAGGTGATATCTTCTTTTTAATTTCCAGGTAAAATATCGGCGATATATCCGATATTTTTGTATCTTCCAGATGATAATTTAAAATCGCTAAATTATATTTATTTATATTTATTTTCTAGAAGAATTCCTGTCGTATTGCTATGAAGTATTGCATTCGGGACACGTTTTCTACCAATTGGGGTGTCTTCCGCAAAACGAAAACGATTTTTGCTGCAATACAATTTTTCTTCCACGCAATACGATTGGGGAATCGTAGTCGTATTGCCATGTTTGCTGGGTTTAGTATGTAAGCTTATTTTTATTGAAACACTAATACACTTATAAAAACAAAAATTTCAGTATTGCCATATAACAATTTCAAAAGTGGTAGATTAGATTAGATCAGAAGGCACTATGCACCGCGACCAATGTAGGTCTTTTGTGCTGCCTAAAGTTACCTACAGATTCAAGCTACCTATAAAGCCAATTATCCTATTAGGCAAAATGTTCGCGATGTCGGAAGGCGAAATGATGCGATCACCTAGAAACCTAAGTCTCCTATCACAAAGCCTGGGACATTCGCAGAGAACATGCTCCGAGGTCTCAGACACCATCTCACAAAACCTACACACATCCGTGTCCGATTGACCCTTCTTGTGCAGATGGTATCTGAGATTACGCTAGGGTCCTTAAACACTCCCCCCCCCCCTTTCAAGCGACAAGAGTCGCCTCGACCCCCTACTGGAAAAATAGATCAATCTTTTAGCCTGGCGCTGACCAGTAGAGTTTTCCCAGTAACCAGAGAATTCAGACTCTCTCCATGCCCTGAGCCTTACCCTAACATACCCCGCAGGTATGCCACAGAATGGTTCAGGAACAATAAAGGGCCTTCGAACCCCGCGGTTGGCAAGACAATCTGCCCTCTCGTTGCCCTCATGACCAGGAATCCACCCCAAGGTTAGAGGGTTGCCCCTACCTAGCCTATTGAGAGTCTTAATGCATTCCATGACCAACCCGGACGACACCTTATAAGCCATTAAGGCCCTCAGTGCAGCCTGACTGTCAGAAAGAATGTAGATGCGAGATCTGCGAGTTCCCCTTCGCAGGCATTCCCCTGTACAGACACAGATGACCCAAATCTCCGCCTGAAAAATGGACGGATATTTTCCCATAGGTAAAGCACGCTGTTCAAAAGTAAAAAAAAAATCCCCATATTCTTAAAACAAAAATTCAAAATAAATTAACTCCAACAAAATAATAAATTCTTTAATTTTTAAATAAAAATTTCTCCATAAAAAAATATAGAAAATTACAATTTTTGAAATACCTTCAACCGTCTAGAGTTTATATTCTGTCAAAATTTCAACTTTAGCTGTTAATATATCCACTAGGGGGCGGTTTAAGGAAAAAAAATAAAAAAGTTCTAAATGGATGCTTTATTTATATATATATTTCCTAAGTTTGGTTAAAAATGGCAAGTCATCACGCCTTTCACTAGACAATATTAAAAGATTAAGAATCCCTTCACCACACTACAAGAGTGAAAAAGGCAAGTCAGGCATATACAAAAAAAACTCTCAAGTTTATTGACTCTACAGAATTTTATAAATATTTACAAATTTCGTTTTTCTGTGAAAATAACATGAAATCTTTTAACAAATATTTACATAATAAAGATTTTAAATAAATACACTCACAACATTTTAACAGTAACTGATTGTAGTTTATATGAAAAGTAATCAGTAAACTTTGTTTTTTAAGGAATATATGTACATTTAAACTACAAAGAAATATTTTTTTTAACTTATTTTGCCATTTATTAAAAAACAAACTACACATAAATTCTGTTTTTCTATACCAGTTATTATTTTTATTTAAAATTTTCTTTTTACAAAAAATTCTTTATTTGAACCAAAAAGTTACTGATAATTTTTGATAGTTAAAATAAAATAAAATCGTTTATTTTTACGGATTTGGGAGTTGTTTTTAATTTTTTTATTTTATTTTTGATAGTAAAAAAAAAAAAAAAAAATCTTTTATTTTTACGAATTTTGAGGCAATTTTGTAATAATTAAAATAAATGAAAAAAACATTTGATTTAAAAGAAAAGTGAGTATACCGGTTTCTAACTATATTTTTGTAGTTTTAAAGTACATATTCCTTTGATTTTAACGAAAAAATATTGTGAGTGTATGAAAAAAAAGCAAATAAATACAAAAATTTATGTAAATTTTAATGCATTTAAACAAAAGAAAACTTTTAAATATACGCTCAAAATAAATGAACTAAAAAGAGTATAATGTTCAGACCAAAATAAAGGGTCCGCCATCTAACGTTTTTTTTTTTCAACTAGTGCTTATTTCGTGAATGGTAACACTTAGCTCATGTCTGATTTGACAGATAATTAGTTTTATCTTTCCGTTGAACGAATATGGTCCGTATGTTGGTTATCTTGTGAAAAAAGTGAAAGAAACTGGCATCCTCATCGATAAACCAAAGCGTGAAAAGCCAAAAACAGTGCGTACACCCGAGAATATTGCTGCTGTTGCAGAAAGTGTGCGTGAGCAAGGAGTGGCCGTTACAGTCAATGGCGATCGTTATCGGGCCATGTTGAACGAATTTTTGTTCACAAAAATTGAAGAGGAGGATATTGGCAACATTTGGTTTCAACACGACGGCGCTACGTGCCACACAGCCGAAGCTACACTCGATGTTTTGCGAGATTATTGCTGCTGTTGCAGAAAGTGTGCGTGAGCAAGGAGTGGCCGTTACAGTCAATGGCGATCGTTATCGGGCCATGTTGAACGAATTTTTGTTCACAAAAATTGAAGAGGAGGATATTGGCAACATTTGGTTTCAACAGGACGGCGCTACGTGCCACACAGCCGAAGCTACACTCGATGTTTTGCGACCTGTTTTTGAAGATCGCATTATCAGCCGCAGAGCTGATGTCGTTTGGCCACCTCGGAGCTGCGATTTGACACCGTTGGACTATTATTTGCGGGGTGCCGTCAACGATAAGTGTTACGCCAACAAGCCAGAGACAATTGACGCTTTAAAGGACAATATTCGTGAAGCCATTGGTGAAATACAGCAAATTGGACCGATCGTGTAGGCTACTGCATGGCCAGCCGAGGCAGCCATTTGAATGAAATTATTTTCCATTATTAACCGGAAGGATTGTACTTTCAAATAAAAAAAGAAATTTGAGAAAATATTCAGTAGTTTTTTTTTTATAGCATTTAAAAAAAAAAAAAAAGTTATTTGGCGGACCCTTTATAATCTTTTGAAATTTACAACAAGTTTTAAGTTAAAAAATTGTAAATCTACTAAAAATATAACAGAATTTTTTTTAGACTAATTAATGTGTAACTGGTAACTTGTAAATTTTAACAATTTGTATTCAAGGACGAATATTACTAGCATTTTTGTAAAATTACCGACGTACACTGACAGAATTCTCTCTGCATGATATTACTGAATTTCTGTATTAAATCTATAAAGTGTAAATGGAACTTGTCCATTAAATGAATGCAGTTTTTCATAAAATTTAATGAAAAATTTCATTTTATTTCTTAAAATTTTCATTCAAAATTCTTTCATTAAATCTATGAAGTTTTTTCATAAAATTTAAGAAATTTTTCATTCACATTGTAAAGAAAACTTCATTCGTTTAGTGCAAAAATGCCATTAAAACTTGTCCAAGAAATTCTCTCTGTGTATTATTTTGAGTGTAAATATAAAACATTTGAATTAAAATTTACAATATCATGCTTTAAAATTTTCAAAAAAAAACAATAGCAACAAAACCATAAAATATATTATTTCCTAAACAAATCCATCATTAATTAATAGAATTTTTTTTTTAATTATATTTTATAGCTTCAAAATTGATCTTCATCGATCATGATGAAATCGTTTTTGATTGTTAATTTGCTGCTTTTTTATTTTTCTTCTGTATTTTAGCAACTAATGATAAAAGCACGATTCCATCTAAGATGTTGAAAACAAAGAAAAAAAATACATGTTGGATAATGAACTTTAAGGTTTAAAGCAACGGTTCCCAAATGGGGGTCCGAAGGAGTATTCCAGGTGGTAGGCGAAGAGCTCCAACAAAACGAATGTTTGATACTATTTTTTAAAAATGTCACAATATTTTTTTATAATTTTAATAATATTTCAAATTTGTTATACAGGGTGTCCGCCGGGAAGGTATACTACTTTGTTTTGCCGCCATTTTGGTAAACATTAGTCTTGACAGTTCATATTTGGCAGTTGTGAAGTAGACACGTGGCAAGTTTATTATGGAAAAATATTCGATAAACGAACGTGTTTTAATCGTTAAAACATTTTATCAAAATCAATCATCGATTACTCTGACGATGATTTTGGGAGGAACAACGTGCCAACATAACGCACTATGTATCGTGTAGTGAATGATTTCGAAGAAAGAGGGTCTGTAGGTGATAGGCCCAAGCATGGACCACAACGTACTGCAAGATCGGCTGAAAACATTACTGCTGCTCAAGAAAGTGTTCAAAACAATCCATCAACCTCAATTCGACGACGTGCTCAGGAGAACAACTTTGGAAAAATGTTGCACAAGGATTTGCATTTGTTTCCATTTAAGATTCAGTTGACACAAGAACTTCTTCCACAAGACCATTTACGCCGCCGTACATATGCCAATAGGACGTTACAGCTCCCCATGACAACCCCGATTTTCATGAAAAAATCATAATGAGTGACGAGGCACATTTTCATTTGAATGGGTATGTGAATAAACAGAATAGTCGGTTCTGGGCAATGGAAAACCCTCAAATTATTCATCAGTCACCTTTGCATCCATTAAAAGTGACAGTCTGGTGTGCAATTTGGTCAGGAGGAACTTTGAATGGGGAGCGATATCGTGATATGATTGAAAACTTTTTAACGCCACAACTGCATGCTTTGGGCTTGATTAACATGTGGTATCAACAAGACGGTACCACATCGCATACAGCCAGGATTACAATGGAATTACTGCAAGACCTCTTTCCACAACAAATTATTTCAAGAAATGGTGATGTTGATTAGCCTCCACGGTCGCCTGATTTGACTGTTCCGGACTTCTTTTTGTGTGGATATCTGAAAATCAAGGTTTATGCAAACAAACCGGAAACGCTTGAGCAACTCAAACAAAATATTCGTGATGAAATTAATGAAATACCGCGTGAAATGTGTGAGAATATAATGAAAAATGTGCTCAAAAGGGCTCGCATTTGTGAGGCTAACAGAGGCGGACATTTATCTGATATTGTATTCCATACATAATTGCCGACATTAAATAAAACATGTACAATATAAGATCCATTCTCTTTCATTTAATCCAAAATTATAAACAAATTAGTATACCTTCCCGGCGAACACACTGTACTTATATATATATATATAGTATATTAAAAAATTAAAACCAAAAATTTATATTTCGATCTTTTACCATAATTTATGATATGAGCAAGATTATTCAATTTCAGGATCATTTGTTTTTTGTTAAACAAAAAAAAAACTGCAATGTTTATTTATTAATTATTTATTATTTATCTACTGACAGGTGCTTACATGTTTCTTTTCGCGTCACCGAAAATCTTCAGACGACCAATGTAGAAGGGGTATAGGACTTAAACAAATGACATTTTTTGAACGAAAAAGATTAACGCTTTACCCGTATTGATGAGAAATTCATTCTCGCCTAAAATTGCCGATAACAATTTTTTAATCCTTTTTATAGGAAAAGGTCTGTGACTCTAGTTATGACTGTATTCCCCCATGCGACTCTAGGTGTGACTGAATTCCCCATGTGTTTGCTTTTGCCAGAGTCACAGAAAATATTATTTATTTGAAATTCACATGACAAATTTGAATTTTATTGTTGTTTTTTTTTTTTACTTTCAGTGACAGTCTGGAATCGTATTTCTAAAAATCAAATTTTTTTATGAAAGTAGATTTTTAAAAAGATATATTTTTTAATTCAAAACTTCTTAAAAATTTCCCTGGCTCAAATATTAAACCTTTTTTGATATATTTTAATTGTTCAAAAAATCTACAAGTTTTCCTCACACTTTTGTTGTTTTGATGATTCTTTTTAGAAGTCTAGTGGAGTAAACTCGTTTAAGCCAAACTAGACAAACGGCATGTTTTTACAAGACGTGTTTACTAGGGTTGGGCGATTTGAACATCTTAATGGGCGCTTCGCGTTTCTGATTCTTGGGATTGTACTAAGCAAAAAAGTCCACCAGACCATACGTCTACGGTGAAATCGAGCTTCCAGATTTTGACTTTTTGGCTGTATTTTGTGAAAGTAACAATGTGTGGGTTGGACATATCTCACAATGTGTGGGTTGGACATATCTCAGGAAGGAGGAGCTTATCCAAGATTATGGTATCAATCTCTTCTTTGGAAGATTCTCTAGCAGATTAATGCATCAATCATATTTGTGGGTGGGGTTTAAGGGGTTAATTTTTAATTTCAAAATAGGGCTTTTTTTGCCGTATTTTGTGAAAGTAACAATGTGTGGGATGGACATATCTCAGGAAGTAGGAGGAGGTTATCCAAGATTATGGTATCAATCTCTTCTTTGGAAGATTCTCTAGCAGATTAATGCATCAATCATATTTGTCGGTGGGGGTTAAGGGGTTAATTTTTAATTTCAAAATAGGGCTTTTTTGCCGTAAAGTCAAAATCTGGAAGCTCGATTTTCACCGTTGACGTATGGTCTAGTGGACTTTTTTGCTCAGTACAATCCCAAGAATCAGAAACGCAAAGCGCCCATTAAGATTTTTTTCCTTCCATACTAATCTTCCATACTAATCGTATACTACCACACGAACGTGTGGCACCCGAACGAATACGTAATGAAATGAGTATTAATAATTCGTTCGTCTGACTTACGTTTGATTACGTAAAGCTTTATGTTTTGTCAAACAGTAAGATTGCCAACATAATGTTTTTCGCATTTTGATTACTCTTTTTCATATACAAATAACTAATTTTTCGTTGGTAGATGGCAACCCAACACTGTAAATGATATATAAACAAAAACAGCTGATTTTTGCTTGAAAAAAAAATTTATTTATTTTGTTTAGAAAACAATAAAAGTGGTGATAAAAATATAATTTGTATAAAAAAAAAAAAAAACAAAAACATTTACAAATAAAAATGATCGGGTCAATTGCCATGGGTTTTGATAGTGATTTTTTTATTACAATTTTTTGTTAAAAAGTATTTTTTTTTTTAATATTAAATTGTGTTGCATTTTTCTTTGACGTATTCGCTTTTGTGAACGTCTGTTTTTGACGTTTGTGACGTTTCAAATCGCAATGTGGAAACCAAAAAAAGAGATGAAAACCACAACTCTTACGTTTTCACTCAATTCAAAGTGACATTTGCGATACAGAACCCCAAAATGAATTTCTTCACTCATTTACACAAATTTTTTGAGTGACACGTCTTACAAAAACAGGCCGTAAGATTAAACCCCCGGTTGTTACGAACTAATTTGAAAGTTAACATTTGTTAACCCTTAAACCACTTGAAAATTTTAACTTGACCTGTAATTGGATTTTAGTGATGTAGACGGTCTTAGTGGTTTCCCGATGAAAAAAGTTTGATTAGGGATATATTTAAGCATATATAATCATATATATAATTTCATACCACATTATATCTTAGTTGATTCGAAAAATGACATACATAACCATATCTCATGTGATCCCATGGGATCTCATCTGATATAATTTGATCCGAAAAATGGGTCTATCTAATTTGATCTTGATGCAATTTGATATAACTTCAACGAATCTTTCTTTAAATTTGTTTGGAAATTCGCACTAATATTTTGATTCACTTTTCACACAATAATGAAAATTTAAATATAAATCAAAGGATTTTAAAATTAGATGTAATTTTAATTAATATGTGATGCCATATACATTTTTATGTAAAAGAAATCGATTTTTGTTTCTTGTTTCTAACATATATGTTTATATTTAACTAAAGGGTCCGCCATCTAACTTTTTTTTCAACTAGTGCTTATTTCGTGAATGGTAACACTTAGCTCATGTCTGATTTGACAGATAATTAGTTTTATCCTTCCGCTGAACGAATATGGTCCGTATGTTCGTTATCTTGTGAAAAAAGTGAAAGAAACTGGCATCCTCATCGATAAACTAAAGCGTGAAAAGCCAAAAACAGTGCGTACACCCGAGAATATTGCTGCTGTGGCAGAAAGTGTGCGTGAAGCGCCATCAACATCAATTCACCGTCGTTCTCAACAATTGAACATTTCGGAGACATCATTGAGACGAACTTTGCATAAAGACCTTGGTATGACGCCATACAAAGTCCAATTGGTTCAGGAGTTCAAAAAAAAAAAGTTATTTGGCGGACCCTTTATCAGAGAAGGCTAATTAACTTTTTTCTTTTCTTTTGCTTTTTTTTAACTCTTTTTGGATTATATAAAGATTTTTGCTTTTTTGCGATTTTCTTACTTAAAATGCTTATTTTACTCATTTGAAAATTGTTTATAATATTATTTAATTTATAAACTTTGAGCTTTGTTTTAAGTGCAACTTTTCTAAGTTTCTACATTTGCTTTTTTAACAATATTTTTTTCCTTTAAATGCATTGAATTTTCTTTTTTTTTTTTGTCTTTTCTGATAATTATATATAAAAGTGATGGATTTTTTTTGTTAATTTCAACCATATATGTTTATATATAAATATATATAAAAGTGATAGAATTATATATTATTATATATTATTGTACATTAAAGTATATATGATTTAATATTAAGCTATATCAAGTATATATGAAGAGATAAAAAATATGAACATAAGATATAATGGTATATGATATATAGCGCTATATTAAAATTTTTCGTAAAAATAAGTATGAGATGTAAATAGATATCGTTACATATGGTCACATATATATTTATATGTAATCATATCAAGCTAAATATAAACTTTTTTCTTCACTTTGACTACAAATGGCTGATATGTCACATTTTTACTTTTTGCCTTTTTAGGAAAACCTGCAGGATGTTTTCAACAAAACTTGACAATATATATTGTATTCTTATAGTCTCAGAGGCCAACTTAAAGTCGAAAAATTAATTTTTTATGATTTTTTTTTAATGTTTTTGTTTTTATAATGTTTTTGGATAAATCACAATTTAAAGTAAAATACAAAATTAAAACTTAGACAAAATCTTAACCCGTTACGGAACGACAACCCATTAATAATTTAGCTTTAGTATTATATTTCTCCGATAGGGAGAGCAGAAAAGCGCCAAAAGCTGAACAAAATTTATTTTTGGTTCTAGGCTTAAGTTTCCACAAAGTTTCACTGATTTTAGAAGTCCATTTTTAATACAAAATTCTTAAAATTGTGCACATCTTCTTAAATTTTCTTTAAATTTAAACATATTTTAATTCGAATACACCGAAATTCTATCTATTTAAAAAAACAATTGAAAAAATTTTACAATATTAAAAAAAAAAAGTTGATAACATTTTTTAATATTTTGTAGACAATAAAAACTATTAAAACAAATTTTACTCCAGTAAATACACACCTCGCTTATACCGATTTTTTTTTTGTCCCTCGGAGTTCACCTTAATTGAGGTTTACTGCATTTGGTTTTTGCAATGTTTTTTTTTTATTTAAAAAAAAAATATATTTTTAAAAATAAATGAAAAGAAAACCTTTTTTATTTTGGGGTTCGTGAACCAGTAGAAATGCTTCAAAGGGGTCCGTGAAGAAAAAGTTAGTGGGAACCGGTGGTTTAAAAAGCAACGAACGATTCAACCAAAACCTAAAAAATAAATGAACTACTACGAAATTGTAAAACAACACAATGGAAATTTAATTTAAAAGAACATTTATGAGATAAATTAAATATTTCTATTTTTAATTTTTTTTATTTTTTTGGTTTTTTCATTAACAGAACAAATGAAAATAATCGAATGGAGGATCAAATAACGCAAATGGCCTTTTGGTAGAAGTTAGAAGAAAAAAACCAGCATATAATATAGATAAATTATTAAGTTACACAAATAAAAAAGAAACTTATTGGTATGGACGTCTGTATACGACATTTGAAGCTTAATAAATTAAAGGCAAACAAAATTCAACCGCATAATATGTGAATTAATACCCTTAAATCTACACCCACAAAATTTAAACAGTAACTGATTGCAGTTTAATTGAAAAGTTCTCAGTAAACTCTGTTTTTTTAAGGAATATACATTTAAATTACAATGAAATATTTTTTTAACTTATTTTACCATTTATTAAAAAACAAACCACACATAAATACTGTTTTTTATATTATATTTATATTATTTCCATTTAAAATTTTCTTTTTAAAAAAAATCTTTATTCGAACCAAAAAGTAATAGTAAAAATTAAAGAAAAACTGTTGTTGTCACTTGGGAGTTAATTTTGATAGTAAAAATAAAACAAAATGGTTTATTTTTACGGATTTGGGAGATTTTTAAAATGTTTTATTTTATTTTTCGTAGTAAAAATGAAAGAAAATCTTTTAATTTTTAAGGATTTTTAGGTAATTTTTCAAATAGTTAAAAGTAAATGAAAACAAAAATTGATTTAAAATAAAAGTATGTAGAAGAGTTTTTAACTATATTTTTAGTAGATTTAAAGATTTGATTTTAACTACAAAATATTGTGAGTGTATAAATACAAAAAAAAATGGGGAAGGTATTCCTTATATTGCATAATGTTTTTTAAAAATACGGAAGCAAATTGATTTCTAACCCTTTGACGACTAATGATTGACGTACGACAAATTTTTCCTAATTTGCTATTTTAGGAAAGCTTGCAAACGATTTCTTTTAGCTCCAGAGCCTTACAAAGCAACCCAAAATCAAAATTTAAAATTTATGTTTTTTCACATTTTTCTTTGTATACCCAAATCTCGAAGAAGTTTCGTCAAAAAATCTTCATCGGTTTAAGTTCGGACGTCAAAGGGTTAATAATATTAATCCAAAAAAAAAAACACAAACTGCACAAAGAGAATGTTTCAAAAATGTACACGGTGCTCCAAAAACAAACAATTGCAATCACTTTTTAAATGACCTAGTGTAGATTGTAAGTCTGTAAGATTGTAAGACAAGGGGAGTCTCCTGGTGGGGTCCCTCCAATCAAAATGAAATTTGGATATGTGATAAAGAAACCCAAAATAAGAGACCCAATATCATGTTTAGCGGCTAAAAAGTGTGGTCAAAAATTTCGAATTATTTCAGAGAAGTTTTATACAAATGTTGTACCAAATAAAAGTTTTTTTTTTGCCACTAAAAAAATACGGGTCCGTTAATATTTTTCTTTATCACATATACAAATTTCATTAAGATCGGATAGAACCCATCGGGAGACTCCTCTTGTGAGTGTATTACAAATTCGGTTGCAGAAGTTTCAATATACTCTCAACTTTTCGAGATAATGAGAAAATAGTACTTTTTCACTCAATCATTTTTCAACCGATTTGTTATTTTTGAACGGTATTTAAAAGAAAATTACCTGTTTTTTTAAATATATATTTAAATTTATATTATTAATATAAATAGGTAAAGATTTTTTTAATAACAATTGAAATTTAAATACTTTTCAACTTTTTCGAGCCTTTTTTTAGAATTTATGGTACTTTTAATATATATTATAATTAAAATTTTCAGTTTTTTTTACAACTTTTTCAAATTCTAGGAGGGTTGAATCTGCTTTTAAAACAACAATATTCTAATAGTTAATGTTTTCCTGAGTAAAAGAGCCTTCATTTGTTAAAATCGCTTCAAAATTTAAAAAATTATGGTACTTTTTCTATATATACCGATCGAATTTTGTTTATTCTAATGCAAATTTTAATTGAAATACTACTACACTTATAAAAAGTATGATAACTAGGTTGCCATATGACAACCTGAAAAACTGGTAAAAAAAGCAACAAACTTGTTCCAAACAATTTTAAAAATCGGTTAATTTAAAAAAAATTTAATTTTTTATATTTTTTTTAACAAAGATTTTTCCATAAAAATATACAAACTTAATATTTTTCAAATAACTTCAAACGTCTATAATTTGTATTCTGGTAGCTAACATTTCCACTAGAGGGCGCTTTAATACATATCTTTTAAATAAGTTAATACAATGTTGCATTCGCTAATTTTAATGACTCTTTATAATGTAAGTGTAATAAACCAAATTGATTCATTTTAAGCGAAAACGGAAAATTTCGTTTTGTATCGCTTCAAATCGTAATTGTTTTTGATTCAAATCTCGAATCGCTTTAAATGAATCGGTAATATTATGTTCTCTTAAAAACAATGCGAAATATTCGGTCTTGTAATTTCCAAAAAGATCACATGTCAGATTAACATTAATTTTGTCGGTATTAAGTTTGATTGACACACTATCCACCCCTGTCCACCCACAAACGAGGGCGGTCCCAAAGTTAGCCGACTTGACGGGAGTAGTTTGAAAAAAATAACTTTGGTGAAAAGTGGCAACCTTATAAAACATATGTTTCAAGTTTCACGGCGCCATTTTGAGCCATCAAAAAAAAATGATCTCAGTGAATTTATAAACAGGGAAAAAATTGGTCAGCGTTATGTAATTCAATACTTTAATTTGAAAGTTCTCAGTAAAACCAATATTAAAGCCCAAGTAGATTCTACTCTGGGGGATTGTGTTCCTTCGTTTACGACTAAATTATTGGGTGGTTCAATAGAGTCTTTGGCGATGTTTCACAGCAATAAATCCGAGCTTATGCGTCGATTAGTAACCACTTCCCACCTGAGACAAAGGAACAGTCAAAGCAGTGGACTCGAAAGAGAAAATCGTGTCCGAAGAAGGCGAAGACAGTTCCATCTGCAGGCAACGTCATGGCGTCTGTTTTTTGGAATGAGCGTGGGATAATTTTTCGTTTAATTTTGGGACCGGTATCGTATTAACTATTTTCTAGAATCGATGATACCAAATGTAATTTTCAAGAGAATTTATAGTAACAATTCGTATCAGCAATATTGGAAAATAGTAGATATGGATGAACAGAGATGGATAGCGTGTGAATTGTCCCTTAGATAAGAAGTTATAATAATATTAAAATGTACAAATTTTATCGTGTCCGTGCTTTATATTAAAAAGTAAGAATTATTTCAGCCAAATATGCGATAAAAATTATCTTTGAACATTTTAAGCTTACCGTAAAACATTCTTCTTTTCGAGAGCTTACCTGAAATAGAAAGAAAATATTTTAAGTTAATAAAAAATCTTTGAGCTTATACTTTTAAGTTACAGAAAAATTAACTATTTATAGCTTTACGTGGCTATAATTATTAGTAAATCAAAGGTACTAGAAAAAGTTAGTGAACCCTTAATGTAAATTGATTTGGTAAAATAGGGCAATGTTTTCATAAGAATTTATTTTGGTAGCGATTCTTATTCTCACTTTCACCATTCACCTCAGTTTTGGAACATAATTTTCTCCCATATACTACAAATGTAAAATTTTTTTGTTATCCAATCGTCTTTACAATCAACAAATATTCAAAAATCAGAAATCAAAATGGGACAAATTATTAACACACGGTAAGTAATGGGATTCGAAAATTGAGGTGAATGGTGAAAGTGAGAATAGGAATCGTTACCATTATTTAAAATATAAAGCCAACTCCATTTTGTAACGATACTTTAGTCAAACTTTAAAGTTTTTTGAAATTTTGATGAAGTCATATTTCGAAACCGAAAGGCTCCGTAAACTGAAATTTATCTTTCGCCGAGTTCTTGTAGAGTACAAAAGTTAGGACGATTTTCATTGAAATCAGAAATGGTAAACCCGAAAATGCATTTTTTTTTTATTGAGCTTACATGTTTTTACTCATGTACACTCAAGGAACTTCTGCTTTAAAAATATGTAGTTGTTTGGGTTGTAATACTGTTTCTTTATTTTTAATGTAAATGTCAGTCATTTGTAGAACAAATGAAATTTTTTACTAACCTTGTAGTTAATTTAAATAAACAAACCACATAAAATGACTGTTTTATGATTTTACAATAATTTTTTACATTTGCTTTTTATTATTTAAAAAAGTAAAACAAAATTTATGTTTGTTAATTTTTTACTAACATATGCTGTTAATTTTTAATACAATTGTTAGTCATTTTTTTAACATTAAAAAACAAATGACAATGTTCGTTGAATTTACTGAAATGTAAGTCATCCTTTCTTTAAGTGAAATTTCATTTGTTTTTAACTACATTTGCAGTGGTCTTTACATACATAGTATTCTCAGTGCATGTTGTTCTCTTACAATTAGTGCAGCTGTTTATATAATTATTATAACAACCGATTTATTTCCACAAGGTTTCCTTCCCTTAAACATTAGTATATATACATATTTGTTTAGAGTAAATTATGCAAACTCCATTCAAGCGTCAAACGTAAGTATGTAAGCCCTTGAAATTTAATTTCATTTAATATCTATTTTTACAGAATTATACACCAACAAAAAATAAATAAAATTTTACACCGATGATAAGTTAATACACAAATTAAATAGCTTAAAAATTTATCAGTATGATCTAACATATGATATTTATTTAAAGCTTATAAATTAAATAAAATAAAATTGCCCTAGTAAGGAAAAAAACGTTAACCCTCTAACGGGTAAGGCTGTCTCAGGGCTGCCTTCATACAATTAACCGCAAATACATCGACTGAGTGTTTTATACTTAGAAATGAATATATTACGATAGAAAACTAAATTTACTACTTAAGAAAATTTCCGTGTTCCGCGCACGGTTTGAAAGCGAGAAAGCTTCAAAATCCAAATTTCAGAAAGTTTCAAAAAAAAAACTATTTTTGAAAAAACCTAGTTTTCTTTGGTTTTCTTTTATTTAATGATTTTTCTTTAAACGAGCCTAAGATCTTTTATTTATAAATTATAATTATTTATTTCCAATATTTCGTCTCCACAATGGGTGAATTCTTCAGCGCACAATTATTTTAATTTGATTGATAATTTTTTTTAACTAAATTTTATCAATTAAATTATAAATATTAGAAATAAATAATTAGAAAACTTCAAAATCCAAATTTCGTAAAATTTCAAACAAAAAATATTTTTAAAAAAACTTAGTTTTCTTTGATTTTCTTTTATTTAATGATTTTTCTTTAAACGAGCCTAAGATCTTTTATTTATATTATAATAATTTATTTCCAATATTTCGTCTCCACATTGGGTGACTTCTTCAGCGAACAACTATTATAATTTGATTGATATTTTTTTTTAAACAAAATTTTCAGCTTGTTTTTACAATACGTGTATAATTTCAGACGAACGTGTGGCACTCGAACGAATACATAAGGAAATGAGTTTTTATAATTCGTTCCTCTGACTTACGTTTGAGTACGTAAAGCTTTATGTTATGTCAAACAGTAGAGATTGCCATGATATTGTTTTTCGGTTTTTGTTAGCTTTTTTCATATACAAATAACTCATTTTTCGTTGATAGATGGCAACCCAACACTGTAAATTAAATATAAACAAAAACAACTGATTTTTGCTTGAAAAAAAAAATTTATTTATTTTGTTTAGAAAACAATAAAAGTGGTGATAAAAATATAATTTGTATAAAAAAAAACAAAAACATTTACAACTAAAAATGAAAATAAATATAAATGAAAATAAAAATCATTATTCTTTTTTATTACAATTTTTTGTTAAAAAGTATTTTTTAATATTAAATTGTGTTGCCTTTTTTTTCTTTGACGAATACTTTTTTGTGAACGTCTGTTTTTGACGTTTGTGACGTTTCAAATCGCAATGTGGAAACCAAAAAATGAGACGAAAACATTTGCAATACAGAATCCCAGAACCACGAATTTTTTGAGTGACACATCTTACAAAAACAGGCCGTTTATCAATCAAATTATAATATTTGTTCCCTGAAGAAGTCACCCAATGCAGAGACGAAATATTGGAAATAAATAGCTATAATTTATAAATAAAAGATCTTAAGCTCGTTTAAAGAACAATTTTTAAAGAAAAAACATAGTTTTCAGAAATTAAAAAAACAAATTTAAGATGGCTAAAAACTCTTAATAATGAAATCTAAGATTGAGGCACACAGGATTTTAACAGGATATCTCTAAAGGACAGCGTCTTATCTTATAAACTAATAGGCAGTTTTTTTTTTTAATTTAGCAGAAATAGGACAATAAGTATTAGTAGCAAAGCGTTAGAGTTTGAACAATATATATTAAAGTTAAGTTACTGTTTCGCCCAATTTCGCTTTTTTCAAAAAGCTAAAAAAATAATGATTTTTGGATTGTGGTTATATCTTGGTAAGAGTAATAATTTTTGTACAAAACTTCTTTTTTTATATGCATTAGTTTTTGAGATGCACTCTAAAATATTTTGGCTTATGTCGCCTAAAGTAGGCAACGATAAACATTTTTTTAGTTAGTTTTTTTGCAGGAACAAGAAGAAAAAGAAAACATTTTTATTGAAATATTTATTTATGGGTATGCCAGACTGTCGCAGTATCGTCCTCTCCAAGGACTCGTCAGTGGTTAATTTATGTGTCAATTGAACAAAGTATTTTTAAATTGTTAAATTGCTCTAGATGAAAAACTTTTTTACTTTGTGTTGTTGTGAGTTTCAAACCATTTTTGTACACTCTCATAAAAATTCGAAAATTTCATCCAACTGAATTGATTCGATTGCAGCAACCTCGTAAATTCGGTTGTCACAGCTGAATTCGGTTGGTGCAGACGAATTGGGGGTTGTAGCAACCGAATTCGGTTGTGACAACTGAATTCTGTTAGAACAACCAAATTTACGAGGTTGCAGCAACCGAATCAATTTGAATGGAAAAAATCGGTTGACACAACCGAATTTGTTATGTGAGTGTAGAAGTACTTAATATTTATTTTTCGAGACGAGCACGTGGTAACAATTGTATTGCAAAGGGTTAGGTTAGGTCGAAAAGAGGATTCGGAGAAGGGAAATACTTCCCTAAACCAACTCAAGTCCCTGGGGACTTACACTTAAGCCAGAATGTCGGCTTGTTGTGCGCTCTAAACAATCGGTTCTATGTCCTATGTCACCTTACTATCCCAGGAACTCCGTCGCACTGACGAAACTCCTCAACTTCTTCCATCCTATGCCCCTAAGATCCCCCAATGTGGATATTGGGTCACTGGATAGTATTTCGACCCGGATCCCGGCAAATGCCGGGCATTCACAGAGATAGTGTTCCAAGGTCTCCTCGTCCTCCCCACAGGCCCTGCACACTTCCGAGTCCGCCCTACCAATACGGTGGAGATGGGCCCTAAGTGTCGAGTGTCCCGAGAGGATTTCCATCAAAAGACTCAGTTCCTTCCTACTGAGATTCAGAATTTCACTCGTCTTGTCCTTGTCCGGGTTGCCCCAGAGAATATTTGTAGTCCTGCCAACACCCGCATTTTCCCAGATGGTGTCAGCCCAGTCCACCAGTTCCGCCTTGAGAGCTCGAAAAGGTTTAGCGTTCTCCTAAGTGACTAATTCCAGGGAAGATGCTCCCCTAGCCAAATCATTAGCCACTTCGTTCCCCGCTATACCACAGTGTCCCGGCACCCATATAATTTCAATGCGTCCCCGTGAAGAGTAATCGTTAATTTCCCCTTTACACCTGAGTATCGTCATTGATCCCACAGAGTCCGTAGATAAAGCCCGGATAGCCGCTTGGCTATCCGTGAAAATCACAATATCACCGGTCAAGCCCATGATATTCACCTGCTTAATGCACTCCGTAGTCGCGGTGACCTCCGCCTGTAGTACGGTGTTATGGTCAGGAAGACGGAAGCATTTGCGTACATACATTGAAGCCAGCGTTACATATTTATTGTATTGCAAAACAACTTTTGCCAGTTATAGGGTTAAAAAACCATATGATATTGATGTGAATGTGAAAAAAAGATTTAGAAGTAAAATCTGAAAAAACATGTTTTGATTATTTCCAAAACAAATATTGATGATTCACAAAATTATGGATGAAATAAATTAACCTTTTCCAATTAAATGATATAATATTTTAAATTTGACATCATATTAATAATGAATATTTAAATAAATTTTAAAAATGTCATCACTTTTGACTTTTTGGGAGAGGAAGACATTAAAATGTTATAAAATAATGCAAATTAATAATTGTGGGAAATAAATACAAAATTAAGAACCTTCAATTTAATAGATTTAAATCGTAATTTCTATTGTTTTTAAATGACTAACAAGGAAAATATTCCCAACTGGTACACTTTATCATTTCGTTTTTTTACATTAATAGAAACAAATTAATAAAAATTTGTTAAAATTTATGTTGCAGAAAAAACTGTTAAAATTAGCAGATTTATTTTGCTAAATATTAGTAAGATAAGAGTATATATAATAAATCTTTTAAATCTATCAATATTTAGTTTTATTTGAGCTTTAATTTAAATCAAAATATTAATCTGCTAAAATCAGCACAAAATTTGCTTAACATTAATAGACAAAAAAAAAAACATTAAAAAATTTAAAATTTTTTTTTGTATATTTTTTAATGCGAATAAAAATCTGCGCTTCTAAAAACAGCAATCTACAATTTTTTAACAAAACTTTCTGTTGATTTCAGCAAAATATACTGTAGCTTGCATTCTACTAAATTTAAGATAACTATAGCGAAAAATTTTGTTCATATTACAGTTTTTGTTTGCTGTTAGTCTACAAATATTTCGTAAAAGTTTTTTTTCCAATGGAGCAGAGTAAATAGATATTTTTAAATAACCCGATTTAAAAAACTGATATGACGCTTTACATAGTTTTATCTAATTTAATATGCTTAATTATATAAAATTTCTCACTGTTATATTAGTTTTTTGTTTTTATATACATCGAGATTATTTTTATGTTATTTTCAATTAATAACGAGCTTTCAACCTCCGTATATTTACATCAAATCAAACATATTAGCTAGGTTGATAATAGTATTTCGATGTGGGTAAAGATCTCATCAGAACCCGAAGTTTTAGAAAAGCTAGCGCCTCCATAATAGGCAGAACTTTAACAAAAAACCTATTAATCATCAATTTTGCTCCATTCTTGTCTTCTTAGTAATCAAGCACGTGGTTAGGGTCTTTTACTAACAAGCATCATGACGTTACTAAGTTTTGAAGACCAGAAATGTTCTATTTATATAAAAAATGTTCGACTGACGACGTTAAGTCATAGTCGTATGTTCTGTTTTATTAAACTTATAAAACATTGTACTACAGAAAATTGTATTTGAAATAAAGAACAATTAACTAACTAACTAACTAACTATAAAAAATTTTTAGTTTTCTGGCTCATCCGAAAAAGTTCCCGATTCAATTGTATCACATTATATCTAAATCGATTTATTATTTAGATACAGTTCAAAGTGATTTGATACAGTTTTGTCCGAATTTTTTCCTCATCCAATTTAATCAAATTTTAAAGGGAGGTTTTTAATACAGGTATAGAAATTAAAGTTGGCAACACTTTTTTAACTGGCGGCCATTTTGTCGCCTGAACAACGCTTCCAAAGTGTGCAAATTTATTTTAAAATCATGGTTCTGTTCGAAATACGTATCGCGCACTACGTCCATTTTACGGTCAACATAATCGTCCATCAGAGCAATTATTTCGATTTACTATGGAACGTTTTCCCACCACGTTTACTCTAAAATGTGTAAGTCTAAATGATAATATGCATCCATAGAGACGTCGTCCAGTGCATACATAAGAAGTCATTGATGCTGTAGAGCGTAACGTAGAGGAAGACCCCGATCAGTCTATCCGCCATCGTGCACAGGAATTGGATATGTGTCCATCAACTTTATGAAAGATTTTGCGGAAAGATCTTGGTTTGCGTGCTTAAAAAATCCAACTCGTGCAACAATTGAAGCCACACGATAACCTAGCAAGGCGTAGATTCGGTGAATGGGCCCAAAACTAGACTGCCGTTGATCCTGATTTTCATAAGCGAATTTTGTTTAGCGATGAAGCTCACTTTTGGTTAAATGGATACGTCAATAAACAAAACTGCCGTATTTGGAGTGATGATAATCCTCAAGTGTATGTTGAGACACCGTTACATCCAGAAAAACTGACTGGTGTGCTTTATGGACTAGTGGAATCATTGGTCTGGACTTCTTTAAAAACGGTGCTAGTCAGAACGTTGCAGTCAATGGTGACCGCGACTGAGCCATGATTACTGACCTCTTCGTTCATCAATTGAACAACCATGATGTTCAGGAGCTGTGGTTTCAACAAGACGGTGCAACATGTCACACAGCTCGTGCCACAATTGATTTATTGAAGGAAACGTTTAGTAACCGCATAGTTTCACGATTCGGACCCGTGAATTGGCCTCCAAGATCGTGCGATTTAACTCCGCTGAACTAATTTCTGTGGGGATGTGTAACGTCGCTAGTCTACGCCGATACATTCGCCGCGCTATTGCCAATATACGGCCACAAATGTTGGAAGAAGTCATCGAAAGTTGGACTTCCAGATTAGACTACGTCTGAGCCATCCGTGATGGTCATGTGCCAGAAGGCATATTTAAATTATAATGCCAGAAGATTATCTTTGGAATAAAGTAAATTTAATGTCAATTTAAAAAAATTCATCTTTGTTTTGATCCATTTCAAAATTCTATACCTCTATTAAAAAAACACCCTTTATTTATCTGCTAAAAATTAGTTCATCGATTGTAACTATATAATTTTTAAACATCCGACCCCATCGGACTAAAGTCTAAAATATACTAAACTGTATTCTGTTTTCACTCAAAACATAAAAAAGCTGTTTCTGATTAAAATACTAATACACTCAGGGTTGCCATATGCAAATTAAAAAAATGGTTTAATACAAAGATTTAAAAAAATTATAAAATCGGTTGACTTAAACAAAAATACTTTTAGCATAATTTTGAATGAAGATTTGTTTACAAAATTATATAAAATTTAAGTTTTTAAAATATCTTAACCAGTATATGATTTATATTCTTTCATATTTTTAACTTTAGTTGCTAATATTTCCACTAGAGGATGCTTTAAGGCAAAAAATTTTAATGAGTGTAGTAGTCTATCAATAAAAACCACATTTTGCCATATTTTTGACTTTCTGTTTGAAAAATGCATGGTCCGATAGTATTGTAAGATTTTCAGAAACCATATACAATTGATGAACTAGTTCTGAAAATTTCTCATCGACATCAAAAATAAAAAATTTATATTATTATTATTTACATTATTATTAGGGGTTTTAATCCACTTAATTGTTTTTATAGCCGTTAAAAAGCACGGGGTGAAAACGGAACAGTTGTTCGTTCATAATGACTTTAAATCATTATCTGTAATATTAAAAACTCAGTTTAAATTCCATTGTTCACTACACTTAGAATACTATGTAGGTAAAGACCACTGCAAATGTAGTTAAAAACAAATGAAATTTCACTTGAAACAAGTGCTTCTTACATTTCAGTAAATGCAACTAACATTGTTATTTATTTTGACTGTACATATGTAGTCAAAAATAAAAATGTAAAATCATAATACAATAATTTGATGTGTTTTTTTTTTTTTTTTAACAAACTACGCATATAGTCAAAAATTAAATTTCTTCTACAAATTACTGTTTTTTCACTTGAAAATATATAAGTATACGGTATTACAACTCAAACAACTACAAATATTTACAGCAGAAGTTCCCCGAGTGTACATTTCCACTGAAAGTGTTTTGGACGCGTTTTGAAATAAAACATGTTTTGTATATTTTTTTTTTTTTCACCAAAACACATGTTTTACTCAAAACACGTAAGTGGAAACATAGTATAAGAACTTTAGGGGCTTTCCATAGGAAAAAATGCTTCTTAATCTGATCATTATAAGATAGGAAAAAGTGCAAAACAAAATGTTTAATCCTCAGAATCTCAGGGTATTTCTATGAAATTTTTACAAAAATATAATAGATTTTTACGTTCTCAGAATCTGAGGTTTTTATGGGAAGAAGTTCTAATAATGTACCTAATTTCTATAAAAAACAAACTTAAAATCTAAATGTTTTCTATTAAAAAAAAAGTTATCAAAAGCTGAAAATTTTGTATGTTGGTAAAGGATCTTATCTTAAGTTAATCCTCTAACCGGCAAGCCCGCCTCTAGGCGGGGTATTTTCAATTGGCCATAAGTTCGTCAACAAAGTGTTTTATTATAAAAATGCTATATCGATAGAGAACGAAGTTAGCCACATATTTTGCGAAGTAATGTTTTGTGTACATGTCACGGTTTGGAAGCGAGAAAGCGTTATAGTTAAAGTTTACGGTAATTTCAAAAAATAAATATTTTGAAAAACGAAAATCGCCATATCTTTTTATCTAAAAGCACAAAAGGGCTAATTTTTGGACTGTTGTTATATCTTTGTAAGAAGAATAATGTATGACTTAACTTTTTAAATTTAATAGCTTAGTTTATGAGATAGCCTCTAAACCTATTTTGACCCATATCGCCTAAAATAGGCGACGAAAAAAATTTCGCTAGAACAAAATATTCTTTATTTCTCGTGCCGAACAAGTGATATAAATTTCAGTCCAAAAAAGCTTAGGCCGGTTAGAGGGTTAAAAGACGTTTTTTTAAATCAAATTTCTCAGAATTGCTTTCTTTTCAATTCGGTACTAAAAATTAAAAGTTGGTTACAAAAATTATGTAAATTTAAAAAGTATTAATTAAATAGTTGTTTTAATTGTATTAAGTAAAAATTTTATTAAAATTGCCAACTTAATTTAAAATGTTTGGATACATTTTTTGAAAGCTTATTATTTACAAAACCTTTTTACTTTAAGTGTACGATTTATGTTTTAAAGAGAAGCAATACTCTGGACCTTCTTCCTATTAATTAATGTGTTGCTTTATTCGGAAAGGGCATAGAGAAGAAATGATAGGTGGTGATAGATGAAGGGCTTAAAAAATATGGCATCACTGTAATTCAGAGAGACTTCGGAGTCATGGGAATACCATTTATGTTGTCGTCGCTGGGGATCGAACCGGCAACCTTCTGTGTAACAGTCTAAATTTTTAATTGTAACTCGATTTTTTTTTTTTTTTATGTTACTGTGTAAAGTAGACTATGTGTGAACTTTCTTAAATTGAAAATATTTTAATGCTTAAATTAAAATCTATTAATAAAAATATTGAAAAAAATAAACATTTGTATGGATTACCTTAAAAAAATATTGAATTTCAATGGAACCAACGAACTAAAACATTTCTATAAATGTATTATATTTCTTAGAAATGTTAATGTTTTTTATAAACAATTTAAAGATAAATTCACAACGTTTTTTATACATTTACTTTGTTTTATTTATATTTACAATCATGTCACCATATCAAATTTAGAAAAATTATCAGAAAATAAAATTTATTTTCTAAATATTTGAAAGTAAAATTGAAAGTTTTTTTTTGTTTCTTGATACCGAACCATAGAGAAAAATATACTAAGGGACAATCAAAATAACACATAAAACAATTGATTACAACTATTTTGCACACAAAAATATAATAGTTAAAAATCACAAAAGAAAAACAATCACGATGAAAAAAAAAATCGGAAATAAAACTTTTACAATTGAAATTTATGCCGATAAAAAGCATAACAGTTCCGGTCCGTTAAAGAGAGCTAAACATACTAAACATACTAAAAATATTAAATTTTGAAGTACTAACCTACTTACTAAATAAAATTTCTACTATCAAAAAAAAAAAAAATAACGAAATGAAACCAAACAACAAAATGAGTACCTACTACACTGCGTTTCAAAACTATAAATACACATTAACTTCATTTAATTTCGTAAGTTAAAAAAAAGTAGAAGAGTTTAACCGGCACTAATGTAAAACCAATTGAACAATTCATTTATTTTTAATTTTACTATTTAAAAAGGATAAACAAAATAAATTTGTGTTTCAAAACTATAAATACACTTAACTTAATATATCAAAATTTAAATAAATTTAAGAAAAATATTTTAAAGCAGCAGTTTTAATAATTCGTGAAGCCTTCTTTTTTTAAATCAACTCGAAAATTCGATCAGACATACTAATTACCAGATTTATTTGAAGTTCTACCGTTATAGATCTCCACGCATCAATAACTGCTTCTTTTAGATAGAAATGCTTATATATTGACGGGTTTCAGGGTAAACTGGACGGGTTATTACTCTCCAAATATTTCCAATGGGGTTTTGATCCGGAGAACATGCCGGGCATTCCAATAGTGTTACATTTTTGATGATAGACATTCCATTATCTGACGACTTGCATGTACTGAAGCATTGTCTTGAATTCTGCGCCGTTGCTATTTTCAATAAATGCCACCAATTTATATTCCATTTTATTCAATTTCTCTGTAACTCATTCTGGTGCTTGGAAATGCTAAACTAACTATACCGTCGAAACAAAAAGCGCCCAAGCCATTAAGGACCCGCCTTCGAAATTTCTTTCTGAGCAATATCGTGGTACGTAAAACTCTCCAAAGCTACTAAAACCATCTGGACAATCAACATTGAACTTTTTCTCATCAGAAAAACTAACCTTGATGAGAAAATTATGTTTAAACAGCCCTAACAACAACAGCGATTATTGCCTTAAATTTCTCCAGTTGGTTTGTAGCGAATTCAAGTCAAGTAGTTTTGTGTCGGGGTAATAACCTTGACACAGACATCAGCTTTTGGCAAGTAATTCCCTGGAAATCCTTTAAGAGCCTACTTATGGTTGATTTCGACACATTTACCTTACACTCATCGATTCTCTGATTGAGACTCTTCATTGAGTTGCCGGTACAGTTGGTTATTTTACGCCGATCCCGATCAGAAAGCTTTTTCTCGGACCGCCTGTTTTAGCAACTGCCCGAAAACTTAAGCCACTTTTTAAATAGGTTGAAATTATTCCTTTTTCACAATCACTGTGATATGAATTACTTTAAAAGCACAGTATAGTGACTTAAATATCACAAACGAGTTAAAAAAAAGAATTTAAATGTATACAAAAAAAAACTGTCAAAAACGGTTTTCATCGCACAGAAAATTTTATTTTTATAAAGGCAAAAGTACCCCTTTAGTAAATTTATTTACAGTCCAAATTTCGTCTCTACAAAATTTTTAGCCAATAAAATCTCACTAAACGACTTAAAAACCCCATAAATTTTGGGGGCAAACCCCTAACTTGGCAACTCTGTTATAGTTATGAAACGAAACGAAGTATTACACAATTTTTCTCTTAAATCAGTTATCACAATCGCAGTTATAAGTTTTAAAAAAAATATTTTTAACATTACACTCATAGAAATAAACCTGTGAAAATAGCAAAAAAAAATAAACAAACTACTAAAAATTAGTTAAAAATGAGCTTGTAGAAAAAAATGCTAAAATTAGCAGATTTTTTTACTAAATATTAGTAATATAAGAATAGGAAACATAAATCTATTAAATTTACAAATGTTTAGTTATATTTAGGTTAAATGTTAGTTTATTGAAAGTAACAAAATAATCTACTAAAATCAGCAAAAATATTTACCAAATATTAGTAGACAAAAAAATCATTAAAAAGTGAAATTTTTAAGTTTTTTTGTTTTATGCGAAGAAAAGTCTGACCTTATGAAATTATTTAGCAAAAATTCTGTTGATTTTAGCAAAGTAAACTGTTATTTGAACTATTGATTTAAATATAGCAACATTTTTGGTAATCTTACAGTTTTTGTTTGCTATTTTGAGTTTACAAATATTAAATAAAAGGTTTTGCTAATTTTACAGAGCAAAATGCAATTTTCAATCAACTAAAATTCTAATCAAATACAACTAAAGTTTTTTAAAGCTAACAGATTTATTTTTGCTGTTCTTATTTTATTAATATTTAGCAAACAAAATTGCTAAAATTAGCAGTTTTTCCTGCAAGCTCATTTTTAACTTATTTTTAGTAGCTTTTTCTGATTTTTTTTACTATGAGTGTAGAAAATAGCAAAAATCATTTGTAATTATAGTTATGCAACGCAGTGTATATATTCAGAGTTTACAAACAAACTCAATAGAGTTAAAACTATATTTGCAAAGCAAGTAAGTCAACGTTTTTAATAAATTTGACAAATTTTGACAGTAATTCTTTCCATTGATGATGACGACGATCATCATTTCTGTTTGCATGTCACATTAAACAAAAACACTAAAATTTATGGTTGGTTACCACTTAAGCTTAATACTTTTATTGGATGAGGGAAAAACAATTTCTGTCGAAGAAATCAATAACAAGGAGATACTCCCAATGGGTTTCTTCGGATCTTATTGAAATTTGGCTATCTGATAGTTGAAAGGCAATTTTTAAATATTGTCAAAAACTTTTAAGAAATAAAAAAAGAGCGCATATGATATATAGTTTCTACTTTTTTTTTGGAAAAAATTACATTAAAAAAAATACCTTTTATCAGAAGAAAATATGCCAACCATGGGCTGCTGATTGTTTTGGAAAATTGAATTGCAAATGCTGCTTAAAACCTTCGAAAACTACACTCAGGAAAAAAGCTTCAGCATATTTATGAAAAAGTTCATAATTATGATGAGAAACTTCATTGATTTTTGTCCAATGTAACACTTCATAAATATGATAAAACTTTTTCTTCATGTCATATTTATGAAATGTTTCATATATATGAGGAAGAAGTTTCATGAACTTTTAAGAAATGCTTCATAAATGTTATTAAACATTTTATAAATTGGATGAAGCTTAAATTAATGAGCAATACTAGGTAAATTAGCTAAGAATTTATCTAAATCAAAAGAATTTTTAAGGTAAATCAACAGAAAATTTATGCTAAATATTTCTCTTCGCATCTGACCAGAGGCAGGTACATATTTATTACCGGGAATATAAGTGGTTCATAAAACCTACTTAATAGATAGTGAATAACATTTTTGTTCCATTTTGCTTTATCTCGCTTAGTTTCCGAGATATAACTATTTTAAGATTATATAAACAAATTATGAGAAAATAACGCCATCTACATGTGAGACCAGGTGCGGATCCAGGGGAAGGAAAAATGAAACATTTCCCACCTCCAAAACTAAATTTTTCAATACAAAAATATGAAAAGAGTTAAAAAAGTAATTAAAAATACTCTTATTTCCGTTAACAAAACCTTTTTCTGGATCCGCGCCTGTGTGATACTGATAGCGGAGACAAAAAAATAATTTTTTGAAAAAAATTGTGGTTTAATTTTTTAATTTATAACGAGCTCCGTATATTTACAAAAACAAAGCAAAATTAAACATATTAGCTGGGTTGATACTAGTATTTTGATCTGGCTAAAGATCTTATTAGAACCCGAAGTTTTAGGAAAGCTAAAGCCTCCAGAATAGGCAGAGCTTTAACAAAAAAACCCATTAATTATCAATTTCGCTTCATTCTTGTCTTGTTAGTAGTCGAACACGTGGCTAGTTTCTTTTCCTCACAAGCATCATGACGTTACTAAACTTTGAAGACAAAAATGTTCTATTTATAAAAAAAAAATTTGTTTTTACTTTGGCTCAAGTAATATTTTTACAGTTTTACAAGTTTTTTTGTTTTTATATACATCGAGATTATTTTAATGTTATTTTTAATCAGTATATTTCCAAAAAATAAAACAAATCAAATTTAAATTCAAATTAACTGGCAAGTTTGTAAATATGACAATTACGAATTACTAAGTATTAGGTAGAAATTAGTTCTGGAAGTGAAATAATAAACCTAATAACTTTAGCTAAATAACTGAGTTCAGCGAAAGCAACAGAAAAAATTAGTTCAACTGAATTAGAACCCGTTAACAGATTTTTGCACTAACTGTTTTTATGAGTGTAAGAGTGTGAAACGAAAGCAAAATGCTTTATTTTTTTTTTAGTAAAATAACCAAGAATTAAAAAGAAAAATACTAAAGATTTATTCAAACTAAAATCGGGATTGAACTGTATTTTTATACTGAAGATAATACCGTCAGTGTATGAAAAATTCGTATAATTTTTAACTATTTTTTAACATGCCAGATCAACATCGATTTAGTCATAAATAAATGTATTTGTTAAATAAAGTACACGGAACAAAAAAAATTGCAACAAATTTTGCAACGCTGGAAAAAAAGCACTAATGCCCGTAATTTCAAGCAATAGATACCTACCGGTGCTTAGATACCTACCCGATTTTGTTCGTGTATTCGGTAGGTATCTAAGAACCGTTAGGTATCAATTGCTTGAAATTACGGGCAAAAAGCTATTAATTTTTTACCATTATATTTGAATAACCACTTGTTTTCTCATGTTGCTTTGACAATTTTATCAATAAATTTACATTTAATTATTTTAAAATGTCGGCAAAAGAAGAACAACGTCGAGAAACAATTTGTAATTTTTTCAATAATCATCATGGATGCATCATGGATGATGAGTCATATTTTACGCTAGATGGCAATGAATGGCAGGGAAGGCACTTTTTCGAAGGAAAGAAACCTACTGATAACAAAATAAAATATTTGGAGCATACAAAGTCCTAAAAAAGTTTTACTATGGCTTGCAATTAATCCGCAAGGGACGTCAGAACCAGTGTTTTCTGAATCTGGCCGTCAATTCTGAACGATATATTGAGCACTGTTTGTCAAAAGTGAAGGATTTCATAGAAAAGAAGCATAGAGGCCTAAATGTGATCTTCTGGCCATACTTAGCATCTAGCCATTACGCTCGAAACCCCGTAAAAGCTATGGACACACTTCATATACCATATGTTCATAAAGAGAAAACCCCACCAAATGTCCCTCAATTACGTCCAATCGAAGATTTTTGGGCTAATTTAAAGTGAAGAATTTATGCTGGTGGCTATAGACCGAAAAATACAAAAAATCTGATTGAAAAAATTAAAAAGAAAGTATTCAAAATGCCAACATCGATATTTTCAACAGCTATATAAAAAGTTCCCCAAAACTGTCGCAAAGCGGATCGGATGGGACGAAATTTTTTTTACATTAAAAATAGTATGTATTGTTTTTTTTTTAAAGTGAAATAAAATTTAAATAGATTTAAAATTTAACTAAAGTATTATTCTATAGTAATTAATTAAAAATTAATTGTGGTGTAATGGTTAGCGCGTTGGAAACATCAAAATAATATGTATGAGTTTTTTCTATCCCTCATACGTATCGCAATGTACACCTTCGGTGTTCCCATAGCAATTAACGCCACCGAAGTAAAATAATGAATCAGGGCTATGAACCAAAAAGCTTCAATAAGTTCGCCAACTCTCCATCAGGTGGCGAGCAACAACTGTTCTAAGACTTATCATCTCGCGCAATTATAGTGTTGCCGTGTCTTAAGCCCTTCATCTTTCCCCACCTTTCATCTCTATACTATCCCTTCCCAATCGCCTGGGCAGCGACAGGCGAGGCTGTTTATATCTCCCTCTGGGGAGAGATCGCGGAAACTCTTGTCTATGACGAGGGGCGAACTAAGGACCGTAACGGGTTACCTCACAGGACACTGTGGCCTTAGGTATCAATTGTACAAGATGGGACGATCCTCTACGGATACGTGCAGGTTTTGTGAATTGGAACCCGAGACCTCTGAGCATGTTCTCTGCAAATGTCCGAGGCTCTCCGACAGGAGGGTGCGTTATTTTGGTGGTCGAATAGTGACGCCATCGGACGTTTGGAACTGTTCACCTGGTAGGATAATTGGCTTCGTAGGGAGCCTGAACCTATAGGGTGTCTTCGCTGGCAGCACAAAATACCAACTTCTGGTCGCGGTGCATAGTGCCACTATAATCTAATCTAATCCCTTTCCAAAGAAAGCAACACATTAAATATAGGAAGTATTTCCTGAGTGTTGCCTCTCTTTTTAAAAAAAAAAAAAAAACATAAAATTTACGTTAGTTTTAGAAAAAACTACAACATATTACATTTGTTGGAATTTCATTCCGCATACGTTATATCCGTTTTTTTTTTTACTAATTTTTAAGTTTTTCAGTTTAAATTCTATAAAAGGCATCAGATGAACGACTGTCAAATATCCAAATTTAAAGATATAACGAAAGAAAACATTGCTAAAAGTATTTAAAATTAAAAATACGAAATAACTATTTTCTCCAACCAATATTTGATATACTTTTTTATAATTTTATTGTTTTACGCTTTAGGTGAATTAATATTGAGTGTAAAAGTGACACAAGTTAGTTTCTAATTTAGCAATTTAACAGTACAGAACCTGCCTCAATTTTTGTATTTTTTTTATTTTTATGTCAAAAATTTCAAACACTGTATATGTTTTATCTGTTGACTGATTCTTGACTGACTGGGTATTGAACCTAAATGACTTTTTCAGTAAAAAAAAATAAAAAAAAAAAACAACTCCAACAATCATTTTTAAGTGATATCAATTGTTGATTAGATACATTTTTATATACTAAAATAATTAAGTCTGAAATTCATTAAAATTCTATCGTTTTAAATCTATTTAATTTTTTTTTTTTTTTTGAAGGGTTTGGTGGTTTATGTTTATAATTTTAAATGGCTGGTGTTGAATACTATTTTCACGATGATGTCATTTTGTATTTTCATTATTAAATGGCAAAAATATTTTCACAGTTTGTAATTACATACTGTAAAATTCTATGCACGTAGGGAAGTGTTTTGTCTTTCATTGTCTTTTTTTTTTCAATGTAAATACGAATTTTGTTTTATGAAAATTATTTAGGGGATTCATAACAATCCTCGTATTTGGTGTATAAGTACACAAAGCGTATTTGCAGGTAGGAAAATTAACCACTGTTCGCGCATTTTCGTTAATTTTCTCTCAAATTCCCCGTTAATTACTTTCGAACAATATTCACATATTTATAAAATACAAAATGTTATTATAAATAATTTATTTTTTTCATTTATTTAAATGTCTGAAACATTAAAAAATAAAAACAAATTGTACAATACTTTCCTGGGCTGACAAAACATTTACGACACTTATGTTATAAAAATACGATGTGTACACTATATACGACATTACATGAATCCGGCTATTATTTTGAATGGATAAGATTCTTAGACCGTATCCTATTGCATAATGGGAAATTCCACCCCCTAATCGAAATCGAAAAAAGGAAAAAGAATAGTAAAAACGGAAAAAAAAGAAATCGGATAAATGTTGAAAGTTCGTTATAAATTAAATATAATCTCGATGTATATAAAAAATAACTACAATAATAAAACTGTAAAAAATGTTACTTGAAGCAGAGTAAAAACAATTTTTTTTATATATAAAATTGAACAATTTTGGTATTCAAAGTTTAGTAAAGTCATGATGCTTGTTAGAAAAAGACCCTATCCACGTGTTTGATTACTAAGAAGACAATAATGGAGTAAAATTAATGATTAATAAGTTTTTTGTTAAAGCTTTGCTTATTCTGGAGGCTCTAGCTTTTCTATAACTTCGGGTTCTGATGAGATCTTTAGCTAGATCGAAATACTAGTATCAACCTAGCTAATATGTTTGATTTGCTTTATTTTTGTAAATATACGGAGGTTGAAAGCTTGTTATTAATTGAAAATAACATAAAAATTATCTCGATATATATAAAAACAAAAAACCAATAAAACTGTAAAAAATATTACTTGAGCCAGAGTAAAACTAGGGTTGCCACTCGATTAAAAATATTCGATTAATCGAACTTACAAAAAGATAAATCGAACGATCATTTTAAAAAACATGATTTTTGAATAATTCGAATAAATTATAACGATTAATCGAATAAAACGAATAATTCAAAAAATACTTCTTTTGTTGAAACGGATCAAATAAAATTTAAACTGTATTAAAGAAATATATTTGGTAGGTTTTTTTTCGGTATCTAGAGAAAATGAGGATAAATTTTAGTATTGGAAACATGTTTGTTGAGCCGATTTAATTCGATTTTGTGTATAAAACTTAAGGAAAAAGCTGAAGTGAAGCTATAAAGTTCGGCCGCCGAAGTATTTTCGATTTGGCTAAACTTAAGGAGGCCGAACAGTAAACTCATTGCTAAACAACGGAATTTTCTTTGAATTTGACACTAAAAATCGCATCTAATCAGGCCAATAAACATTTTTCCATTCTTCAAATTTGTTCATATTACTTTAAAATACCGAATACCGACCAAATGCATTTTCTGGAAGAACTGTTCGGTCGGACACCAAAAATAAGATTTGGACAGGTTGATAGACTAAAACTATTGCCGATATAAATTCAACTTTTTAAACAATTTTTAAAATTTAATAACAAAACTGTAATTTTTACATTACGGTTTATGGTATGATTATGTATGATTGAGAAATCTTTTGGCGTTTCAATGGTTTATTAATTTTTATCAAGGATTTTTTAATCAACTAAGTATTAGCAAAATTGTTGCTGAATCTAGTAATTTTGTTGATAAAAATCAGCAAAAGATTTTGCTGACAATAGTAATTTTTTGCACACACCCTCCTGACTAAAATGTTGCTGACTTTGCTAACATTTTTTTTAGTGTATTTTACAAAATTATTAAATATGGTTCTCCTAAATATCTTTCGGAAAGATTCGTATTGTGATTATGAAATATTTCATAAATATTGATGAAAATGTTACATTGGACGAAAATTTATGAAACTTATTCCTGGTTTTCTCTGGGTGTAGATTTAACTTTTTTTTGGTTACGATAAAAAATGTAATGAAATTAAAATTTTTATGAAAATTTTCATGTAATTTATCAAACGTTTAATACAGATTATGAAGAAGTTTCATTAAACTAAAACTTCATTAATTCATACATTACTTTTAAGAAATAGTTCGTTAGCTTTGTGAAGAATGGGATGGTGTTAATTCTTATAGTAGGCCATTTACACTAACATTTATTGCTCTGTTTTGACAAAATTGTTTATTTTAAGGTGATGTCTGTCCGTCAATGAATTTGTTTTACTCTGGTCAGTACTTCCACGCTAGTATAGTATTCTCTTCAAAAGTAATAAATTTATAGTATTCACTTGTCAAGTAAATACGATAACGTCTGCCAACACAATTTTTTTTTTTATAGATTTTTATTAATTTTGACTTTATTTGTTGCAATAAATATTCTCTCACATTGTAGATTCGATCAAATTGTGTGTAGTTCAGTCAGGGCTGGCAAAACTATGACTCGCGGCATCATTTTCTTCATTATTTAAAAAAAATATATATATTATTAGAAACCCAGCAAACATTTTGTTAAAGTAATCATTACATTTAAGGTCCGATCATTTTGGATAGAAGAGAGATATAATATCGCAGTAAAATGCTTGTTATAATATGAGGTCCTAACTATACAAGTAATTTAAAAGCTATTAACCCAGGGTTGCCATATAATTAATTAAAATTTTTTGACATTTGTTTGAAGTACTTTTTTAAAAAATTATTAATCTATACAAGGAAGACCGGTGTTATAAAGGTTCTTTACTTATTTGGTTAGGGACGTACAGAAACATTTTTAATGAGAAATATTTATTATTCAGCATGTTCTATTTATGTAAAATTAAAAGATCGGATCAAGAACTTTTCGAAATTGTAAAAACTTAAATATGAAGAAAATTACTCCATTTTATTTTTTAATTTGAAAAATTGGCTACTTTCTTTCAAAAAAAAATTAAAAATTATAAAAATTGATTTGCCATTTTACAATTTAAAAAACTGTCTAAAACACCAATATTTTTAAAAAATTCAAAAAATTGTGAAAGTCCGATAGATCAAATTGTGTATTACAGTTTGATAGATTTTTGCTGTAGCAATTAATAAAAATTATTAAAAAAAAAAATTGACACCATTATAACTTTCTACCAAATCTCGGGATCGATGAGGGATATAAAATGGATTAAATATTTTTCATCGATACAAAATGTGTGCTTTAACCGATTATGCTAAAATTTTAGAAAGATTGTAAATCACCTTTTGAAATGGTTAAAAAAGTATCAAAAACTACTTTTATTTTTACAGAATTACGATTAATAATCAAAAAATCGTTTTTTAGAAATCAAGTCACCAGATGCTTTAAATACACAGTAAGTATGTGATGGCACACCAAAACCCCGGGTATACCCAGTGGTATACTCTGTTTTAATAGGTTATTATTATTATTTATTTCTTAAAAGAGAAGCAACACTCAGGAAATTCTTCCTATTTATTAATTTGTTGCTTTCTTTGGAAAGGGGATAGTGGAGAGATGAAAGGTGGTGGAAAATGAAGGGCTCCAAACATGGCAACACTGTAATTGCGCGAGATGATAAGTATTAGAACAGTTGTTGCTCGCCGCCTGATGAATAGTTGGCGAATTTATTGAAGCATTTTGTTTCATAGCCCTAATTCATTATTTTACTTCGGCGGGGTTAAGTGCTATGGGTACACCGAAGGTGGGCGTAGCGATACATATAAGTGATAGAAAACTTATACATATTATTTTTCTAAATTGATGTTGTCGTTACCGGGAATCTAACCCGGCACCATCTGTGTAACAGTCCAACGCACTAAAAAATTAAAAATATTTCTATTATTCTATTTATTCTTCTTCTTAACCTCAACATTTCTAAATTAAATTTTTCAAATGCATATTAGTTAAAAATTAATTGCGACTGTCTATATGACGTGAAAATAACACTGTTTCTAAAATACATTATAAAATTTGCCCTGTGGTGATGTCTCAATTTAAAACTCAAAAGTTGTCAACACTAACAGTACTGTTTTTAGGAATTTTTTGAAACTCCATTGCGATTCTGTACAAATTTCTTGGCATTTTGAATTGAAAGAAGCTCAAATTATTTCCATGAAAAGAAAATCTCATAATCCGACAACTTTAAAAATTTGACAAAATAGGAAAAAGAGATAGGATTAAGAAGAAAAAGCATTCTAGTTGAGAAATGAATTGTGCATTGGTATTAGTTAATTCTGTCTCTTCTGATCGAAACAAAACTTGTGTGTACATAGTGTGACCAAACTCCACTTTAGCCGCAGTTATCGCTGTGTCGACCGTGGCTCAACTCGTTAAGAGGTGAGATTACGATGCATAGCTTGATGCTAAGGCAGTGAGTTCAAATCACAGTACGACACCAAAAAATAAAAAAAAGTTTTTCATATAGAGCAAATTAACAATATAAAATACTTTGTTCAATTGACACATAAATTAACCACTGACGAGTCCCAGGAGGGGGACGAAACTGCGGCAGTCTGTAAAATGTTTCAATAAAAATGTTTTCTTCTTCTTCCTGTAAAGAGACTAACTAAAAATTTGTCTTTTTGTGGTACGCGACGAAAAAAGTCTTGCCACCCCTGGTGTAGTTGATTTCGGATTTGCCATCCACACTTGCAGCAATGAAAATATCCACTTCAGTGTCAAGTGTAGTATGATTTGTTTTAGTACATACTACACATAAAAACGAGTAATCGCCACAAGCAACGCAAAAAATTCAAAAAAAAAAAAAAACTGGAATGATTGACTTGAAAATGAGTACAATTTCGTTTGCATATAAACAGATAAAAAAAAATATTAAAGTGATACCTGTCAATAACAGACACTCGCAATAATGAACATATCCATGAAAGAAACAATTTCTTAGAAACAGAGCAAGGAAAAAAGAGTCAAAATATGCACAAAAAATTATGTCCCAAAAAAACGTGTTTTTGTTCAATCCATATATTTTTCAGCGCATTTTTAAATGCGAAACTGCTTATAATATCAGCAAACAATTAGTTTAAGAATTACCCAGCCTACTTCTGTATAGGCAGAATATTTCGAATTTCAAAGGACATTTATGTTTCATCAAGAATATATGAATGCCTAACTCTTATATCCTTATAAGCGACATCTTTTTGAAGGCGCGTTTTTTTTACATAATACGTCATTTTAGCCATAAATATATCATCATGTAAAAAAATATTGCTAACAGTTTTCAAGCATGTTTGACAGGGAATTTTTGGAAAGTATAATTTTGCGGTTTACAAAACTTACGAAATTGAAACATTAAAATATATTTTACACATTGCACATAAGTAATTAAAATAGTTAAATTAATAATTCATAAAATTAATTACAAATCAATAAAAAATATTGAAAAATTAGGGCAATTTTGTCATGCTTAAATGTAAAATTTAACCACTTAAAAGCACAATATTTGATTGTAATATTCTACACGGATACAATTTTACTTGAATTATCGAACTGTGATCAAAAGCAATAAAAAATATGATTTCATAAGAGTTTCCCACATTTTTCTCTTCTTCTGTAAAGTTCTGAATATTAGCCGGATTCACGTAACATTGTATATACACAGAAAAAATTATCAACCTCAAATATCTAATTAAAGATTTGATTTGAATTTAATTTATTTCTAAACAAATATTTAATTGAATCAATTAATATTTTAATTGACTTTTAAATATATAAATACATATTTTATTTTAGACGCAATTATCATATTATTTTTTCATACACTGTATGCATAAATAGAAAATTTTCAGTATAAAATACCAAATACATTTGAAGTTAACAAACAAAACAAGCACACATACAAACAGACTCAGCATTGCAAAAAACACACATACCAACGTATAGATCACACACTTATTTGTGTGAGTATCATATTTTTTTTTGTAGAAGTTATTTATAACTTTTTTTTCCTTCTTAATTTTAATAAAAGGTTTAATTGATAGTATCATTATCGTGATAGGTGCAAAATCAATTAAAATATTAATTGATTCAATAAATTTTTTAATTGAAACCTGTTTTTAGTTTTTTCTGTGTAGTGTAAACATCGTATTTTTAACACATTAGTGTCATAAATGTTTTACCAACCCAGGAAAGTTTATTTCACAAAATAAATAATTATTTTCATTATTTCTCACACAATATTATCTTTAATATAAATACAAACGAACACTATTTTTAAATAAATTAAGTGTGGTATTTAAGAAAATACAAACGAATAATGAGGCAACAATTGTCCAGGTACGTACCTGAAAATAAGCATTGCGTACTTATTAGGTGTGGCAATTCCGAAATCCCGATCCCGAAAACCGGGGATTTTCATGACCATTGACCAATATAATTATAAATAATTGAAAAAATTTTCCAACAAATATATGAACTTAAACAACGAACTAGTTTAATAAATGCAAATGAACGAAATGAACTATGAACTAGAATTTCCGTCCAACTTTATCGTAAATCAAAATTTTAAATGATTTATAACAATAAGTATTTTTTGAAAACCATTGTAAAAATTATTCCGAGCTGATTCAAAACTAATTACATAAATTAAAAAAAAAAAGTCTATTATTGAGTAAAATTCTATAACCCGATTTTTTCAAATTCTAGAAACCGAAACGGTTTTTTTTATATTTCAACTCTTGGGAAACACCGAAAACCGGTTTTCGAAAAATGTTGAATAATTGAACACCCTATTATTAAAGTTAAAAATTCCTAAAATGTCGGCTGATAACTCAAAATTTTTCATTCTTAAAGGTATATTATTTGCACCTTACAACTTAGGACACCAAGTCGTATTAGATTTTCACTTTTTCGCAGTTTTTTTGGCCAGGAAATGTGCGGCCATACACGTATCGAATTCTTAGAAAGTGTTAACAAAAAGCCTTAAAATTGTGCACAGTTTGATGTATGTAGAGATGATGTGCCATAAATAAGCACGAAGTTAGAGCTCCACAAAAATAAAAAACCTAACGTGATTGTGTTTAAAAAATCACGTTTTCGAATGCCACTAGTTTATTGCCAGGTGGTCCGAATATGGTCTGATTTTAATATTTTACCATTTTACACATTTTTGCAAAAGGCCACTCTCAAATCTTAATTTTTTTTCCGGGTTTTCCATAAATTTTGCATTTTTTTTAGCAGAACGGAGTCTTTTTGTTAATGTGTACATAATGTACGTAAAAAACACTGCAAATGTAGTTGAAAACAAATGAACTTTCACTTAAAGAGAGGACGACTTACATTTCAGTAAATTCAACTAACATTGTCTTTTGTTTTTTAATGTTCAAAAATGATCAACAGTTGCAGTAAAAATGAACAACATGTTAGTAAAAAATAGAAAAAACATTTATTTTTTTTTATTTTTTAAATAACAAAACACAACTGTAAAAAATTAATGTAGTGTGGGCTAGTTGGTAGCGTGCTGGCTTATCAGTACAGGGGTCGTGGGTTCGATCCCTAACAGAGGCACTGTTAGGGTAATAGGATATAATTTGTAATTATATGATTATTAATTAATAATAATAATAAATAATAATAAATTAATGTAAAGTCGTAAAACAGTCATTTGACGTGGTTTGTTTTTTAAAATGAAATACAAGGTTAGGAAAAAAATTTAATTTGTTCTACAAATGTATGACATTTACATTAAAAATAAAGCAACTGTATTGCAACACAAACAACTACATATTTTTAAAGCAGAATTTCCCTGAGTGTATGCATAAGTGTGCAATCCTATTATTCACTTAAGTGTTTAGACATTTTGATCATAAGTCAGCGTGAGCGAATTACGCGAATTAATAGTGTTCTATATATGTTTTTCCATCCATTTGGTCGTGCTCATTCCGATTTTGAAATCATAAATTGTCTATCAGCTATAAATTTCCCAAAATTGACGATTTTTTTTAAGATTGGGATTTGTTTTTGAACGAATTAAACCAAAAAACTATATCACTTTCCGAAAACGATTAAAATTCTCCCTAAAAACTTTAAAAACCGCTATAACTTTTACGACCCTCATTTAAAGCAATGCACGTGAACGGTTTTAAGTTACAAATATCTAGGAATATTGAGTTACAAATATCTAGTGTCGTCAAAAAAAATTTAAATTTTTTTAACCCAAATATTGTAGAATGACATTTAAACCTTTATAAATCCTAAACCAATTAAGACATGACCATCAAAAAATGCAAACGGAGTAAATAAAGATCAGTAAACGGAAATTTTTGATTCACTTTCATTAATATTCCAATGTCACGTATGTCACATTACTTCTGCGTTAGCGGTAGCTGGTGTTTAGAACTTTTAATTTAAATCAAGTTTGTTGTGAATAATTTAATATAAAAAATATCTGGGACTTATCAATCAGAGTTATTTTTTAATAAAATTTCCAACTTTGTCTCGTCACGTCACCTTGCAAATATTTTACTTTTAAGTAGTAAAATATTAATATTTAAAATTATATTTTTTTAAAGTAGATGGAAGGAAAACGCACTACGGTTTAGACAAAACAGACCCACTTAAGTCAAAAAATAAAATTCATATATTCTACTGAAAACACAGGCCTTTAAAATCTGAAAACATCAAGACCCTGGGACTAGTGTATACTGTTTTTATGGGTTTGATGTGCGCTGAATCCGATTCTGAACTTAAAACTTCTCTATCATACCAGATTTTTGAGATAACCTAAAGTTTTAAAAACCTCGGGTTTTCGCTATATTCGGGATATTATAACATCGCGAATTAAATGTTTTTCACAAAAATGTATGTTCCATCTCGATACGTAAAGTGACACACTTTTGGTTGTAAAAGAAAATCAAAAAAGTTTTATTAATTCAGCAAGTTGTTAAACAAACTTCAAATATTCCAAATCATTTTAAAAAAAAGTTTTATCAAAAAAATCCGACGCAATTGGCAGAGTTTGGTGTTTTTGTAAAAGACGATTAAATCAACTTCTAATTTTGTCACATCACGTCACCCTCTTTAATTGCCAATATTTTGTGACCAAGCGGTTAGATTGTTTTATAATTTTTGCTAAATATAGAGCTTCTAGACAAAATATGAAGTAAAAAAACAATATCGCTCTTGGTTCTTCACCTCATTGAACCATAACGTATGTGACTATGGAAATGCCCATATCTTTGTTTAGATTGTTTTATAATTTTTGCTAAATATAGAGCTTCTAAAGTTCTAGACAAAAATATGAAGTAAAAAAACAATATCGCTCTTGGTTCTTCACCTCATTGAACCGTAACGTATGTGACTATGGAAATGCCCATATCTGCAACAACTTTAGAAATTTGCCAACAATTGTAATCTAAAAATTTTTTTTTTAATTTTCAACTTTAAAACGCTATAATTTCCTCGGCCCTAGCTTAAATTGATGCACGTGAACGGATTTAAGTTTATTATATCTAGTATTTCAAGTCTACAAAGCTTCATTGATATGCCATAATATAATTTTTAATTTTTTTGTAACCCCAAATATAAAAATTTTTTACAAATGTTCAAATTCTGGGACTTCATTATATTTAATGAAGTCACAGATTTTATTTCAACAAGTTACAAACGGATTGAAAAACTGATTATACCCTTCTGCACAGTGGGATCGAGGGTATAAAATCAAAAATATCACTAAAAACCGGAATCCATTAAATACGAAAGAAAGTGTTAGGAATACGGGGTAATTTGAAAAAAAAATCGTTTTGTAGCATATTATGGGAGGTTTCACTGTTTATAAATATAGATAAAACGAAAATATTGTTTATAGTGGTCATTTGCCTTGATGATAGAAAACTAAAAATTTAATTTATATTTGTTTTTGTCATCGAAATTTTTTTTAAATTTGAGTGAAAGTGAAATTAAATCACAAGAAGAACTTGAGAAAAATTTGCATTAAAAGCTACTTTAAAATAAAATTTTTTAAATTCTTTTTGATTTCTTAAACTCATTTCAAGTTATATTATATTCACATTTATCTATAAAACATATCAAATCGCAAAACATGTCAGTAATTCGAGGAAAAATTAGTAAACGTTAAAGTTAAGAGAAATTTCAGTAAACTCTTTGTGGAAATCGATTTGCTAAAATCAGCCAATTTTGTTGTCAAACATTGGTATTTTTTTAATTACACTTAGAATAATGTGTAAGTAAAGAGAACTGCAATTGTAGTTAAAAACAAATGAAATTTCACTTAACGAAAGGACGACTTACATTTCAGTAAATTCAACTAACATTGTCATTTGTATTTTAATGTTCAAAAAATTAACCACAATTGTAGTAAAAATGAACCACATGTTAGTAAAAAATAAAAGAAATATTTACTTTTTTTTATTTTTTAAATAACAAAAAACGACTGTAAAAAATGAATTTAAAATCATAATACAGTCATTTGATGTGGTTTGTTTTTTAAATGACCTACTAGGTTAGTAAAAAATTTAATTTGTTCTACAAATGACTGATATTTACTATATAAATTTATTTTCATCGGGATAAACATTAATTGCATTTATAGTAATTAAATGTGCTAAAGTCCCAAAACTTATTTAACAAATTGTGAAAAACAATCTGATGTAGGCGTGTCCCTATCCGGATTTCATTCCTGCCCAAGGAAATCTTCTTACATTATAAAGCAGAAGTTCCCTGAGTATTGAATGTATTTTAATTATTCTTTGGCATTTTGTTTATATTTTAAATAATAAAAATGTTTGACTTAAAAAAAAAAAATCTCTCAACTATAAAAGAAGAAAATAAATTAAATTTTTCGCTAATTTTAGCAACTCGGGGTTAAAAATTAAGTAAAATATTTTTTTTTTTTTTATTTTATTAATTAATAATCATATAATTACAAATTATATACTATTACCCTAACCGAGCACTAGCTACTATGGCCTTCGGCGCGTTGTAGCGAAAACAGACCAGTGCCTCTGGTGGGAATCGAACCCACGACCCCCACACTGATAAGCCAGCACACTACCAACTAGCCTACCGGGGCGCACTTTAAGTAAAATATTTTGGTAAAATTATTAACGAAAATTAATAAAAAAAAAAATAAGAATTATGTTTAGGGGGTAAAAGTGGGTTTTAAAGTTGTTTGAAACTTTTTTGTTTCAAAACTTTTTACTATATACCAATGGATAGGTCATTACAGCGCTTATTCCCTTCTCCAAAGAAGCAGTAAAATATATGCTTCAATATGCGCTAATAAAAAATGCTAAAAAAGCTAAATTTTGTTGCAAAATGTCCAGCGGATCTATGACGTATCTTTAATGAGTATAGCAAATTTTCTTTGTATATTATAAATTATTTTTTTTTTAAAGAATTCCAAAAAAACTAATATACGGATTTTTATGAAATTTGGCAGTATTAGCGGCAAAAAGTTAAAGTTTGTACAATATACAAATATACATTAAAGTTAAGATACTTTATCGCCCAATTTCGGTTTTTGGAAATTTACATATCGGTTTTTGGAAATTTATCAAATACACACAGAGAAATAAAGTGCCAACCGAATTAAAGAGTGTATTTTACTGGGTTTAACTTATTTATTTAGTTGGTACAACGATATTTACATTAGATTTCTAAATATTTTGGGTTTAGTAACTAAAATTCAGTTGAATTAACCGAACTTTGTTGTGAAATCTAATGTGTAGTTGTACCTACCGACTGAAATTCGTAATAACCGAATTTGAGTAGTATTAACCGAATTCCAGTTAGAAAATAGCTGATTTTTTCTTTGTGTGTAGAAGCACAAAAAAAATTATTGGATTGTGGTTATATCTTGGCAAGAGCAATCCTTTTTGTCCAAAACTTCTCTTTTATATGCGTTAGTTTTAAAGATGGACCCTTAATTATTTTGGCTCATATCGCCTAAAGTAGGCAACGATGAAAAACATTGTAGAAGAACTTATTATTTATTTTTTTGAGAAGATGGTATGAGGTTCATTTAATTTCTAAGAAAATATTCAAAAAGTGAACTGAATATGACAAACTTCAAAAACTATAAGTGTCCAAAACTAAATGGATTAATTTTTAGTGTCCGACAGAACAGTTTGGCTAAAAAAACTATATTTTGTCGGTTTTTTGATATCTAGAGGCAATGATGACAAATTTAGGTATTGGAAACATGTTTGTTGAGCCGATTTAATTCGATTTTGTGTATAAAATTTAAGAGAAAAGCCGAAGTTTAGCTATAAAGTTAATAGTTCGGCCGCCGAACTATTTTTGATTTGGCCGAACTTTCTGAGGCCGAACAGTGAATTAATTGCTTAACTACAGACTTTTCTTCAAATTTGACACTCAAAATAGCATCTAATCAGTCCAATAAACATTTTTCCATCCGCCAAATTTGTCCATAATGCTTTAAAATACCGAATACAGACCAAATGCATTTTCTGGCCGAACTGTTCAGTCGGACACTATTAACTTTAGCCGAACAGGCGAAATTTTGCTTTGTTTATTTATATCGCTTCAAATCGTAACTGTCTTTAATTGTTTCAAATCTCGAGACCCATATGTTTAATTTATGGTATTAATATTAATTTTGTCGGTATTAGATCAGAAGTTACAATAAATTTAAAATGCACAAAATTTATCGTGTCGGTGCTTTATATTAAAAAGTAAGAATTATTTCAGACAAATATGAAATAAAAAGTCTGTTTTTGAGCTTACCGTAAAATACTTTGAATTAAAATTTGTCTACTTTTCAAGAGATTACCTGAAATAAAAAGAAAATATTTTTAGTTAATAAAATATGTTTGTGCCTATAAAATCAAATATAATGTCTAATCGGTGTTTACTTATTACTAGGCGTATGAAAATTTGGGTAGAGTGAATCGAATTCAGCCTTCAAAGTCATGGATGGATGCAAAAAATATTTGTCCTTGTTCTTTTCATTACTTTTGGAACATAGTGAATTTTTTTTTTTTCAAAATCGAAATTTTTTCCATATATATTTTATTTATTATATTTTTGTAACTATTTTGTTTTGAATTAACGAAAAAATCAACGGAAATTCAGATCGGACAAAATTTGTAGTCTCCAAATCGAATTCAAAACCGTTATTAGTGGAAAAATTTACTTTTTTTTTGAACAGTTAGCTGTGGCGACCTCGAATTTTGTCCGATCGAAAGAACGATCAAGAATAAATAATTTTCGTGAAAAAAATGCTTTAGTCGAAAATTAATTCTGATTTAGCTAAAACTTTTCAAAATAGTTTTTACGTCTATTCATAACTTTGCATATTAACAAACAAATTGATTATATTTACAAACTAATATTTTTGGCAACTCAATTGAAAAAAAAAAAAACAATTAATTTGTTTGTTTATGTGATCAAATTTTAATTGAAAATTAGCAAACAATGCAAATTCATTTTTTCTGTATGGTATAAAAAGAATAGTTTTATGAAAAACCACTAATTCATTAATGGCATGTCATAGACCCGCTAGACATTTTTGAACCAAACTTTGCAGATATATGGACCATGCTTCTTTAAGAAATTTATGGAAATATTAGCAACCAAAGTTGAAACTTTAACAGCATATAAATTTAAATTTTGGGCTAAGTGGTCCCCTCTAGAATTAAAAAAGAAATTTGTTGTACCTTCTGTAAGGAGGGCCAAGGACCTTCAGGGTCCAAAAACCCGTACGCCTAGTGTGGTATGTGATGACCTCTAGACCCATTTAAACCCCCCTGGGTGCATATAATGACTACACCATTTCCACTTGTTATTAAAAAAATAACAAATGTAATTTCAAAATTGCATTTGGTTTTCAAGAAATCGCAAATTTTGCAAATTAAATTCAAACGATTTTATTTGAAATAACAAAAAATAACACTTGCGATTCAAAAACCTCATTTGTAACGCAAATGATTCTATTTAAAACTCAAAAATATCAGTAATTTGTAAAAAAAAAATCGTTTTTAATTTTCAAAAAAATAGCAAATCTAAAACGAAAAACCCCATTTGAAAATTCAAAAATAGCATTTATAGTTAAAAAAAAAATTAAATGTAATTCAGAAAATACTATTTGAAATATAAAAAATACCAAATGTAATTTAAAACATAAAATGATATTCAAAAAATACCAATTGAAATTCGAAACAAACAAAATCCGTAATAAAAAAACAATTGAAATTCAAAAAATACCAAATGATATTCAAATGAAATTCAAGAAATTCCAATTGTTATTTAAAAATACCAAATATTATTAAAAAAAAAATTTTTAAATGTTATTAAAAAAAAAAAATTTCAAATGTAATTCAAAATAAAAAATACCAAATGATATTCAAATGAAATTCAAGAAATTCCAATTGTTATTTAAAAATACCAAATATTATTAAAAAAAAAAATTTTAAATGTTATTAAAAAAAAAAATTTTCAAATGTAATTCAAAATAAAAATAAAAATTATTCAAGTTCGAGGCCATACTCTATATTTCTTTATTAGGATATTGTCCTAACAAATAATCTATAGAGTTTTTGTTTTCAAATTTATTATTTGACCCTTTTAGGAATGTGTTGATAGATCTATTTCGGGAATTTTCTAGGTTCCCATCATCAGAACACGTTTTGAATGCGGTAACAATTCCATGCCAAACATCAAACATTCATATAAACTAGTTTACTCACTACATAAGAACTAATATATGAGCTTGAAGTTAAAGATTATAACCATTGATCACAAAATAAATTGAAAACCTGTTTGTTATGTGCAAGGTCCACATCAATTGTTATGTGCACATCATTGTTATGTGCAAGGTTCCATCAAACGAGGTAAAAAAAAAAAATTTTTTTCAAATTATTTGGTAACTCTGGATACCAATTTTCCACAATTCTTTTATTCGCGATTGTAGTAAAGAAGTTGAATTATTTTAGGATTATTAAACCACTTTATTCAGTAAAAAAATATGGGCGTTTAAAACTACGGGGATACAAAATTAACACTGTGTCAATAATAAGTCAAAAGTTATTCCCTGGTGCGGCAAGCTCGCCTCCAAGCGGTGTATTTTATATTGGCCATAAGTGCGCCAATATGAGTTTAAGCTTTTTCGATAGAAAACCAAATATTTTGTTAAGTAATATTTGTGTACATGACACGGTTTGGAAGCAAGAAAGCGTTAAAGTTAAAATTTCAAAAATTAAATATTTTGAAATGAACACCATTTAAAAAAAATCTTGAAAACATATTAATGTAGACGGGAAACCGTTGATACTAAACACAAGGTAAGATTGAAACTTATACTTTAAAAAAACTCGAATTTTGGTATAAGGACCTACAGGATTTCAAAAGGATACCTTTAAAGGACATCGTCTTAACTTGAAAAGATATGGACAGATTTTTATGAAATTTGACAGAAAGATTATATTAAGTAGTATTAGCTAATCCTTTAAGTTTAATCAATATATGTTAAAGTTGAGGTGCGCTTTCGCTCAATTCGCGTTTTTCGAAAAACGAAAATCGCTTTTTCGTTCTTTACTAAAAGCACAAAAAAGGTAACTTTTGGGCTGTTGTTATACATTGGTAAGAGAAATAATAATAAATAAATCCTTTAAGTTTAATCAATATATGTTAAAGTTGAGGTGCGTTTTCGCTCAATTCGCGTTTTTCGAAAAACGAAAATCGCTTTTTTGTTCTTTACTAAAAGCACAAAAAAGGTAATTTTTGGGCTGTTGTTATACATTGGTAAGAGAAATAATTTATGCCTAAAGTTATTTATGAAAATGGTTATTAGCTTTTTAGATTCGCTCTAAACCTATTTTGAGCCATATCGCTTAAAATAGGCAACGAAAAAAACCTTGGTAGAAGAACATATTGTTTATTTTTCGAGCCGAACAAGTGGTATAAACTTCATTTCAAAAAGGCGTAGGTCGGTTTGAGGGTTAATTTTCGATGTAATATCTTCAGTGTTGTTGTGGTTAGTAGTCAAAAGGTGATAAGTCGAAAATCCAAAAAAAAAAAAAAATAAACAATAAATAATCATATTTTAAAAAAGCATAATTTTTTCTTTATGTTTATGTTTTGTTATTGTTGTAAACTAAGAATTATTAGAGCACATTAAAAAATTTTTTTTTAACAATTTAATAGAAATCTCCCCATTATATATTTTTTTTTGTTGTTATACCACAAACACTTACATATCGTGCATTCCATGATAGTTCGGCTAAAATTTTATCAGGGGTCATTTAAATTCCTTCAAACCCATCCACTTTTGTTTTGTGAAAATACAAATACTTAATGCAAATACAATTTTAAATTGCATTTTACACTTTTTAAATCTTTGAAATAGTCCATATACTTTGGGAAATATCACTCTTCAAATTTCACTACTTGTAGTATTTTTTTTTATTTTTTAAAAAATTAAAAACGTGAATAAAAACACGAGTTTACATAATTTTAAGGAACTGAAAACGGTAGTGAGTATTAGATATCCTAGAGTATACATATGCCAATTTTTTGCAAAATCAATGGGCTGGAGCCAAAAAAGTAGCGTTTTTGTTATTATTTAAAAAATGAAAAACGTGAATAAAAACGCGAGTTTATATAATTTTAAGGAACTGAAAACGGTAGTGATAAATAGATATGGTACATATGCCAAATTTTTTGCAAAATCAAAGTGCTGGAGCCAAAAAATTAACGTTTTTGTAAGTTCTCTTATGGAATGGACGATATAATTTAATGGTTTCAATTGTAATTTTTATTATTTCAGTTAGTTTTTTCTTTATAGCCTACAATTTTCATAATTAGCTTTTGTTTTTATTTCAGTATTTAGTTTTTTCAGTTTTTCAGATTTCTTGTTTAATCCAATTGATACCAATTGTGTAGTTTGGATTTCAAGTGAATTTTTGTTATTAGACTCATTTTATTGTATATTGAGGCTTTTATGGTAAAAAAGTGTTTTTTGTTATTGGCAAATATGTACATAAATTTTCATTTTACAACAAGAAAGAAAATAAAAACTTTCATCACTTTTGCTTGTTTAAATGATAAATAATCACTACACTTGTAGTACTTATGTATGTATTATAACATTAAAACAAGTGGTCAACAAAGTGTAATCATATTTTAGTCTTTTTCTTCTGATTTGAAAATGAAGACAATAAATCCAACAGTGCACAGTGGTAAAATACGGCCACATATTAAATATAACTATGCCATATATTCTTTGTTTATTAATTTAAATAGCTGACATTTGGCACAAGACTATACTTTCTTATCTTATTTTCAATTTATAACTAGCTTTCAACATCCGTATATTTACACAAATAAAGCAAATCAAACATATTAGCTAGGTTGATACCAGTATTTCGATCTGGATGAAGATCTCCTCAGAACCCGAAGTTTTAGAAAAGCTAGGGCCTCCAGAATCATTAATTTTTCTTCATTCTTGTCTTCTTAGTAATCAAACAAGTGGCTAGGATCTTTTCCTAACAAGCATCATGACGTTACTAAACTTTGAAGACCAAAAATGTTTTATTTATATAAAGAAAAAAATAGTTTTTACTCCGGCTCAAGCAATATTTTTTACAGTTTTATTAGTTTCTTTGTTTTTATAAACTTCGAGATTATTTTTATGTTATTTTTAGCTTATAACGAGCTTTAAACCTTCGTATATTTACAAAAAAAAAAAAAATCGAACATATTAGCTAGGGTGATTCTAGTATTTCGATCTGACTAAAGATCCCATCAGACCCCGAAGTTTTAGAAAAGCTAGCGCTTTCATAATAGACAAAGCTTTCTTTTCTGTCATCTGAATTTGGGTGCAATAAATACAGGGGTTGCCAAGTTAGTATGAACATCTAAAATGTTTTAAAAACGCACTTAAATATTTTATAATTGATCTGATATTTGGCCAAACTATTTACAAATATTGCCTAATGCCTAATATCAAAAATGATCAAATTCGGTCTATGTATTCACAAGTTTTGTGTAAAAAATATAAACTTTTTTTAGATTTTTCTTATATTTTCTGTTAAACTTTAATTATTGTTCGGTACTTTACCTTAGAAGGGATTATAATAAGATTTTCTTAATTTTTATTGTACCATTGCACAGATCGGTTAGTCATACTTATATTTCAAGCAAGCGGTTTTGCGATATATTAATGGGTTTAGAAGATAGCAAAAAGTGCTATGTGTATAGCTCATATAAAAAACTAAACTTTTTTCGTATCAAAAAAAAGTTTCGTGTGTACAAACTGGTATGAACATATTTTGGAAGAAGGTTCCTTCAAAAGGTGTTATGTGTTGTTTTTCATATGCCTTAGTTTTCATTAAGGCATATGTTGTGAATAAAATATATGAAAATGGTAATATAAATTAGTTTTTTTGCTCTTCTGATAATCTGTTGAAAAACACATAGCACTAATTGCAGGCAAGCCGAAGAAGTGGTATTTTTCTAAATTTGAAATCAAAAAATTTTAATATAAATAGAAAGCTAAAACTTATTTACACAATGTTTATGAAACTTTTTTATGAAATGATGAAGGTCTATGAAATATTTGTCATACATTTTTATGAAACTTTTCATCACGTTTATGAAAACTTCATAAATATTATGAATAACTGATGACAACCGATATATGAAACATTATCATCAATATCATGAAACTTTTTTTTCTGAGTGTATACACAAAAAAAAAGTAAAAATGTTAATTCAGCAAAAATTTTGCTGAATTTAGCAACTTTTTTGCTGATATTAGCAATTTTTCTGCAAGGATCCTCATAACAATCCTCTCAATACTTTAATTATTAAAGTTGTTTCTTGTAGCGATTTATTTAAGAACAATAAGAAAAACACGGTTTTATATTTTTTTAATTTTCCTTTTTTGCCTTTTTTTGGTTTGTGCAAATCTAACCATTGTGCAGTGATTAAAATTATAAAATCACAACAAGAAAACAAAACGTTTCAACTTAAATAAAGTTCATTAATGATAACCCCAGTATGGTATGATGATATAGAAGGAGAGACCGGGTTTAAAAATAAAAGAAAATATTTGTAAGGGAGTGCTCGCTACTGTTAGCCATTCGCTAAAATGCGCCATTCGCTTTATTCGTGTTGTTGTATGAAAACCTCAAAACTATCAAGTTTAGTTTCCTCTTTCTCTATTTATAAGTTTCGACGTGAATACACAAAATAAAATTTTCATAATGTTCGCTAAAATGAGCCACAGAAATAATTTCTTAATTTTTATATTTTCTTTGATGGGTTTTAAAGTTTTAGTTTTTTTTTAAACCATTCACATTAATTTTTCTTGTCTACCCGATGAAAATACATCCAATATAGGTATATATAATCGTATATAGTAATACACTGAGGGAACTTCTGTTGTAAATATTTGTAGTTGTTTGAGTTGTAATACAGTATCTTTATTTTTAAGTGAAAAAAAAGTCATCTCTAGAATTGACTACAATTGCAATTCATTTAAAAAAAAAAAACAAACCACATCAAATTACTGTATTATGATTTTACATTCATAGTATACAGTAGTTTTTTTATTTCAAAAATAAAACAAATAAATGTTTATTTTTTACTGCATATGTGGCTAAGTTTTACTACAATTGTGGTTAATTTTTTAAACAGTAAAAAACAAATGACAATGTTAGTTGAATTTACTGAAATGTAAGTCGTCCTTTCTTCAAGTGAAATTAAATTTTTGTTTTTAACTACATTTGCAGTGTCATTTACCTACATAGTATTCTATATATATAATTCATTATCATATCATAGCTGATCCGAAAAATGGCATGCATAACCTCGAAAAAGTTTTATATAACTTCATAAAATTCTTTGAAAATTCGCACTACTATTTTGTTTCACATACCAATTAATAATGAAAATTCAAATATAACCGAGTAAAAACGTTTACATATAAACATGCATTATTTTATATAAATATGTAAGTTAATGTATGCCATTATATATAAATACATATGTTTATGTATTTTTATATATACAATTTATTTCCTCAAACATTTTTAATACGATGCCACATATAATTAAATATTATAACATAACATATCGACCAATATATAATCCAATATGACATATGCAATTATATATGGATAATCTATTTATGTACGAATACATGTATAGTTATATATAACACAAATCAAAATTATATACAATAACATGTAGTGTAATATTTAAAAAATGTATTTCATTTTGGATAAAACGATATCTTTAATAATTCATAGTTATATATAAAGATATTTCGTTCCATACCAAAAAAAATTTAAATATTCTGTTATATGCAATTATATATTATCGCATTAAAAGTCTGATGGTTGTATATTAGTCTGTCCCTAATTTAAGTTGCGAATTACGTCACGTACACATCCTTCAATTTAAAAAAAAAAAGTAATAAATAAAATTACTTGTTTCAAACTAAATGATGTTGTGGTGGACCAAAATTAATCTATGGAAATTTTATAAATTTGTTTCCAATAATATGCTCAGCATTGCCAAACTTTTAAACTCTTCTTTGTCCAAAAATTTTAAAAAGACACTACGAAAGCCGCGGGTAACAACTATAAGTAAAAAAAAAGTTTTGGTTTTTTATCCATAAACAGCTTATAATACCTATCGTAAAGAATACAAGCTTTCATGTGCTTTTTAAAACTTTGATATAGTCCATCTACTTTGGGGTATATGGCTCTTGAAACTTCATAACTTTAAGCATTTTTTGATTTTTTGAAAAAATTAAAAAATCAAATATCCTTTTAAAACAAAAATATTTTTAAAGTAAAATGAGTCTTCATTTGTTAAAATTTGTTGTAAATTGACAAAGTTATGGTACTTTTTCTATCGTAACACCTACACTCAGGGAAAAAAGTTTCATCATATTGATGAAACTGTTTTATAAATCGTTTGTCATCAATTATTCATCATATTTATGAAGTTTTCATAGATATGATTAAGAGTTTCATAAAAATTGATGTAAAATTTTTTATAAATTTCCATTATCTCATAAAAAAGTTTCATAAATCGTGTGAACCAATTTTTTTTTTTGTATATTCTTAACCTAATTTACTTTTTCTGAATTTTAATGAAAATTAATATTAATTAATATTTTCTGAATTTAAATTTTAAATTCTAAGTTTTAATTGCTATATTCGGAATTACAGTTGCAAAAATATTGGGGTTTAAAATAATGAATTAAAAATAAACTTTAGTTATTAGCTGTAGCATTTATTGTGTTTGTACGCTACCAAAGAAAATTTTTCATTTCATAAAAATTTATGAATTGGCTTCATCTTATTAATAAATCGTCTTAAACATTTCATGAAAAGCTATGAAACTTTTTCATATTTATGAAACATTTCGTATATATGATGAAGCTTGTCTTCAATTTGAACTTTTATGAAACAGCTTTATTTATGAAATGTTACATTAGATGTAATTTAATGAGGTTTTTCCTTTGAGTGTATAACAACATAAAACGTTTTACCAAACAAAATTTAAATAAATTTAAATTTAAATAAATTCAAATTTAAATACAAATTTTTGTTGTCTTTCCATAATTTTTTAACAATTTTATACCCTTTTTGAAAGTTTTAATTAATGGCTCACTTTAGCAAGCATATTCGCTAAAGTGAAACTTTTCAATAGTTTTGAAAATCGTTATATAGCAGTTTCTGTATTTGGATTTAAAATATTCCACTATTTTTTGTTTATAGCCCAAAACCAGGTTTGGGCAAACATTAGCGAAAATTCCCTTACCAAATACTCATATCATCTACACTTTCTCATATGAACCAAATTAGTCACTGGTTGACATGCCACCTATTCCGTGACAGGTAAATTGAGAACATATTACTGCACTTCAACTATATTTGGTTTTTATTGTGTTTTTTTTCTTATTTTTTTTTTCTTTAGTTTTCTTGTAGTGTTTGTTTTTTTATTTTGTATTTAAACATACACGCAAAAATTAAAAGCTTGCTGTTAGCCAGCCAACAAGCATTGATAACTGTTGCTCAGGCGGTAGAGCGTTTGCCTTGCAAGTTTGTTGAAATATCTCTTTTTATAGACACCACCTAACATGTCTCAAGGTTTCTAAAAAGGTTAACTCCTTATTGAGTTTCTTTTTCAACCTAGTACAACTTTTAAATGGCTATATTTTTTATTGCATAAAGATAATTAAGTGGTTTAAAAATCTTAAAATAATTCCATATCTTGAATGCAATAGTGAATAATATTTATTGAAAAATGTTAATTCTGAGTTGCCAAATAATTATTTTCAAAAATCAATTTTTACCTTTTTTGATCTGACATTTTTCAAAAATATTTAAATATATATATAAAAAAAACTAAGTTTTTATATTTTTGATGGTTATGTTAATGAGAAAATATGAAAATGTATAGCTCCGGTAAAAATTAGTTTATCGATTGTATATAAGATTTAATTTTTTAAATCTGACCGATCGGAAAATGAATTTTTGAAACACACAGAGTGTAAACTATTCCATAATTTTTTAAAATATTACTACACTTATAAAAATTATAATGTTGGCATATGACAGTTTCAAAAAATTATCAAAATCCACTATATTTTTTCAACAAAATTTTGAAATCTGATAACTTATATAAAGAGTCTGACCAAGGGCGATCTCTGCCACCTAGGAACCGAACCCGCGTGTCATACGGGACACGTCTTTTTATCCACAGGGTGGGGTGTTTGATTTTCACTCAAAATATTCGTCAGTTCTTAGTAGTTTGGTATTAATAACAGTAAAATTGATCAAACTGTTCAAAAGTCATAAGTTTTCAAAAATGATGAAGATGAAGAAATGTCTTGAGTTTTCATAAATTTTTGTAACATAACCTAAAATTTAGTTTTTGTTTACTAAGTGTACATATATTTTTTACTAAATATATGTACACTTACAATGATAGAATTTTACTTCATAATATTAATGAATCAAGTTCTTTAAGATGCACCCCGGTAGGTCGTGGGTTCGATTCCCACCAGAGGCACTGGTCTGTTTTCGCTACAACGCGACGAAGGCCATAATAGCTAGTGCTCGGTTAGAGTAATAGTAAATAATTTGTAATTATATGATTATTAATTAATAAAAAAAAAAAATTCCATTAAAATTAGTTCATTGATTTAATGAGTAAATTCATTAATATTAATTCATTGATTTAATGAATAATTTCATTAACTATAATTAATATTTTCATTAATTTTTTTTATGATTTTTTCATAATTTCATTAAAAAAAAAATCTTTAAATCAATAAAAAATTTGTAGAATTTTTTTCAATAAAAGTTTTAACTTTTAATACGCTAAAAAAAAAATTTGTATAGTGTAAATTTTTGATTTTTTTCATAACGTTTATTCTAGAATTAATGAAAAAAAACATATATTTTATTGGGTCAATGAAACCATTCTTTAAAATTTATTTAATGAAACTTGTGTCATTGATTTAACGAGGTATTTGGGGACTTTTTATGAAAAAATGCATTGTATTAATGAAGGAATTCATTAATACTATGAACAAATTTCCAACAGTGTACACTGATAGAAATTTGTGCGTAGTATTAATGAATTCCTTCATTAATCCAATGAATTTTTTCATAAAAAAGTCCCCAAAGAAACGTTTCATTGAGTCAATGAAAGGTGTTTCATTAAATCAATTTTAATGAATGGTTTCATTGACACAATGAAAATTTCATAAAGTAAATGAAATTTTTTTATTAATCCTAGCCTAATCGTTATGAAAGTTTCATGGTTTTAATGAATAAAATTCATAGTTTGTATGAAATTTGTTTGTTGATATTTAATAATTTGCACTTTTTATGATTATTTTAGCATACAAATTACAAATTTTGAAAATAAAATTTTTTTATCCATTAAATAGAAATATTTTAATTATTGTACTTTTTTTAAATTATGTATATTAAGAACTTTAATGATTGAAAAAATCGTTTAAATATAATTAACAGGCATTCAAATATTAAAAGCTGAACTAAAAAAAAACAATTTTAATTTATTTCTGTTTTTATTGTTTTATTTTTACAAAGTTGTTCAATCGTTTTTGTGTAACATCTTCAAAACGATAACAATTTAGGTCTCGTTTTGCACAAAACTATATCGTTTTTCTTAGAGAATCTGTTCCCTGTAATTTAGTGACCAACTATTCAAATTCGTCAAAAACTGTTAGCTCTAGGCAAATTTAATAAAAAAAAATTATTTATATCAAAGTTTTGGTTAATTCTGTTTAAAAGAAATTTTTCATTTGTTTTTATTTCAAAATGATAGTACAAAAAAAATTTTTTTTTCTTATTACAAGTCAAAATTTTTATTGAAAAAAATTTGAAAATTTTTCATTGATTTATGAATTTTTTTTATTAAATTATGAAAAAATCATAAAAAATGTTAATGAAAAAAATACCAATATTAATGAATTTTCATTCAGTTAATGAAATTTTTCATTAAACCAATGAATCGATTTTAATGAAATCGTTTCATTAATACTAAGAAGGAAAATTCTATCAGTGTAGAACAAATTAATGTATAGAGTAGCTCGTGCGGAAACATTTTAGCTTTTTATTGATATTAACATTTCTATAGAAAATTTATTAATGGATCAAATGTTAACGAACCTTTAAATTGTTATACATTGTATTAGTTTTTAATAGAAAAAATCTTAAATTAATATGAATTTTATTATGTTTTAATGGGGTTTCAAATTTATTGACGTTAAGTTTTATAAAAGCTAAATTTTTTTTTGTTATTTTAATTTCTAAAGAGTAAAACAACGAAAAAATAATAAGACATAAGCGATTATCATATAACATCACCTATTTTTGAAATAACACCCGGCAACATTTAGGGAGTTCACAGTTCCTCATAAATTAAACAATCAAAAACTAAAATTGGGACAATGTATTAAGAGAGTTTCATTTTTTTTTCTCAAATATGATTAACATCATCTATTTTTGAAATAACACCCGGCAACATTTAGGAGTTCACAGTTCCTCATAAACTAAACAATCTAAAACTATTATTGGGACAACGTTTTCAGAGAGAGTTTAGACATAATTTTTTTTTTTCAGATATGATTACCGGAGAAGACAAATTATCTCGCTATGCTGTTTTTGCTTCTTTTAGCCATTTCTGCTTTTATGGATTTTCCGATTTTGAGCATTAAAATAGCTTTTTCTTAAGATTTTTGAGCTTTTAATAGCTTTTTTAAGATAGTTTTTCCGATTTTTACCATTTGATTTTCTTTAACAATATTTTGTTGCTGTAAATATGTACATTGAATTTTGCTTTGAAGTCCATTTATGCGCTCTGATTTGCGCCTTTTCCGTTAATTTCGGACAATGATTTTCAACAAAATTTTAACATATAGCTTAGTATTCTATTGTCCCAAATTTACGACTTACGACGATATATGATAACTATGAGGATATGATAACTAATTCAACTTCAGAACATGCAAATCTATAATCGACCATGTTCTGTTCTTAGTTTTTTTTCTCTGAAATGAAGAGCCGTGAAGCATGTATTTGAGAACATTGAACTCCATAAAAATGTGTAATTTTTCAGAAACTATGAATACCTTACTAATAAATCTTTTAGATTTTTTTTTTCTTTCAACCTATCAAAATATAGAAAATCGTTTACACCCTAAAGCAATTTAAGCTATTTAATACATGATGTGCTATTAAAAACAAAATTTAATATGACAAAAGCAATTTTATATTTATAAAGGGTCCGCCAAATAACTTTTCTTTTTTTTTGAACTCCTGAACCAATTGGACTTTGTATGGCGTCATACCAAGGTCTTTATGCAAAATTCGTCTCAATGGTGTCTCCGAAATGTTCAATTGTTGAGAACGATGTTGATGGCGCTTCACGCACACTTTCTGCCACACCAGCAATATTCTCGGGTGTACGCACTGTTTTTGGCTTTTCACGCTTTGGTTTATCGATGAGGATGCCAGTTTCTTTCACTTTTTTCACAAGATAACGAACATACGGACCATATTCGTTCAGCGGAAGGATAAAACTAATTATCTGTCAAATCAGGCATGAGCTAAGTGTTACCATTCACGAAATAAGCACTAGTTGAAAAAAAACGTTAGATGGCGGACCCTTTAGTATTGAGTTATATCTAACCAAAAAAAGAAAAAAATTTAAAAGAAAGAGCAGTTATGGCATGCGTGCCTCGAAGAAATATTTTGTTAAACAAATTGACGGAATGAATGATATGTGATTTTTACAATATATCGTATGAAAGTGTGTCTATAGTTTTGATATAATTAGCACGAACACAATTTGCGCTTTTTATTTTTGATTTCTTTTGCTAAACAAAATTAATTGCAATATATAGATTTCATAAAATTAATTTCATATTTATTGGGGACAATGAATTGGGTTATATTTGTTTATTTTTAAAAGCCAATAACCAATTGGATAACTTTTGGACATTAGATTAAGGAACAAGTCATTTCGTAGAAAAACTTTTAGAAACGGTGTTCGGAAAAACGAATTAATATACAGATAATTGTAGGTAAAAACTAATAATTTTATGTGGATTCGTTTTTCAGAATACGCCTTATTCAAATTTAAAGATTTACAGATATTTTTTCAGAAAAATTTTAAAAAAATCTGTCTTGAATCGTATTCAATTAGGGGAGCTGGCGATTCCAATGACATTTTTTTTCATTTGATCCTAGTATGATACTTTTTAAGATATTGACCAGGAACGTGGTAAAATAAGGACTAAAAGGGGTACAAATGTCCCACATTGGCGGCCTGGCCAAACCTCTGAAGCTAGGAGCTTGAAATTTGGTATATGGGTTCCTTATCCTAGATAGACATCCGGTTATGAAGGATTTTTAAAAATTCCTACGGAGAGGGGCATGAATTGGAAAATGGAAATTTGAAATGTGTGCGTAAAAACCCGTGTGGACTTTCGCTCAGACGAGATTATTTGAAATTCCTACGGGTAAGGCCAAAAAAGGGGAAAAGTAACCATTTTGGCGGTCTGGCTAAACCATTAAAGTGAAGAACTTGAAATTTGGTATATGTGTTTCTAATTCCGAGTAGACATAATCTTAGACGGGACTTTTGTAAATTTCCACCTGGAGGGCATGAAGGGGGAAAAATCGAGCCCTTGCTAGCCTGGCCTAACCGCTATGGCGAGGAACATAACATTTGGAAAGTGGGTTCCTTATAATAAGTAAACATCCGATTAGGGGTATTTTTAGAAATTCCTACGGGTAGAAGCAAAAAGGGGGCAAAAGTCACCTACATGGAGGCCTGGCTAAACCATTAACGCGAAGAACTAGATATTTGCTATGTGGGTTGCAACTGCTGTGTAGACACCAGTTTTGACGGGCTTTTAGGAAAATCCTATGGGGAGGGTCAAAAAGAGAAAAACTTGGCCTTTTGGCGGACTGGCCATACTAATGAAGCGAAGAACTTGAAATTTCGTACGTATGTTCATAATTCCGTGTAGACAGCATTTGACCAAACAGATTAAGCGGCGAACTTGAAATTTGGTAAGTGGGTTCTTTATCACTCGCTGACTACCGCTTAGAAATTTTTTAGAAATTTCCTCAGGGAGAGGTACGAAGGGGAAAAGTCACCCCCTGGTATCCTGGAAAACCCACTAAAGGTATCCTGGAAAACCCACGCTTAGACGCGACTTTTAGGTTTTTCTACAGAATAGTGTAAAAAGGAATAGCCAAACTGCTTAAGCAAGGATATTGTTTTTGGTATTTGGGTTTAAAATCCCGCTTAGTCGGGATTTTTAATATTTCATTCGGGGAGAGACATAAAAGGAAAAAGTCTTTTTCTTAAAGTCAAAGTCAAACCACAGAAGCTAGGAAGTAAGTATTATGTTTGGATTCGTCTTCGCTTAGACGGGATTTTAGGTAACTCATATGGGAGGAATAAATAGGCGGGTAGCCCGCCCTTAAAAGCCTGCCTATGCCGTTTTTCTAGAAGAATTAAATTTTAAATATGTGTATTATCTAACTCACAAATAAAAACTCTTCGGAACTTTTGACAGAAACGTAGAAAATATTAAGGTTCAAATGTAGAGAAGTCTACCTCCGAATGGCCTGCCCAAACCACTTAAGTAACTGAATTGCATTATCAATGGACATGTTCTCTGGTCCATTGGTAAGGCAATTTTGGACATCTCTAATAAAAGTATGGTTTAAATAGAGTTAAAAAGGGAACAAGTCTCCCCCTTAATCACCCACCCAAAACCATTGGAGCTAGGAACTTTAAATTTGAAATGTAGTCATCCAATTAGACTGGGATTTTGAAAACTTTGACGAGAAGATACTAAATGAGGAATTTCATTCATTAACGTTCCATTTCTTAAAGTCTCTGCTGACTCACTAAAGGTGGATTTTTTATAAACCAATGATCTGGTTAGGGTTTAAAAGAGAAAAATTTAAAAAAAAAGTTTAATGACCTGAAACTAGAAATCTAAAGCTGGAAAATGAAGCATCATTACAAAAGGTTAAACAAATTAATTAAGAGAAAAATTGTGTGAAAAATAATTAAATGTTCTTCTGAATAAATGCCTATATATAAAACATCCGGTAACGAAGTATCGGGATTTTTAAGCTCGTAATACGTATTAACCCATTAAGGGCACGTCAAAGATTCGCTAGACATTTTTCAACAAAACTTTGCAAATATATATAGAGCAGTTCTTCATCAAAATTTTTTGTATTTTGCCTTAATTGACACTTTGACAGAATATGAATCCCCGTCGGTTGAAGATATTTTAAAAATATTATTTTTGTATAATTTCAAAAATGATTCCATACATTTTTATGATTTTTTAAATTTTTTGGAAAAATATCGTAGTTTTGACTATTTTTTAAAAATTGTCATATGGCAACCCTGACATTATAATTTTTATAAGTGAAGTTTTTTGGTTTAAGTAACAACGGAATATATTTTGACATATTTTCGACGTTGTGATTTTTTATTTTAATTTATGCTGTGATTTTCAAAAAATATATAAAACCACCCAGTTAAATAGTAAAATCCAAATAACAGGTTGCAGAACAACTTATACTGTATTACAATATCGCTCATTTACTGCAAGAACGTCACAACTCAAAAAACATGATTTTTGAGTTAATGACGCAGAATTATTCGTGATATCATCCCAGCAAAAAATAACCAGGATTTGGTAAGCAGTAAATACATTTGTATGCTTCCAAAATAGCGCTTCACCTCCTTGCATACAATAAGGCATTCTGTTGTGCTTTCCAAAATGCCTTCTTTGAAGCAGTGAATAATGCTTACAATGAAGCAATAAAGAATGCATACTATGAAGGATTAATGTTGTCAACATACAAAAAAAGCGCTTCTTATTGCATAAGAAGGCATGAATTTATTGCTTTTAAGAGCACATGAAAGAAGCGCTTTTCACCTGCTTCAAACAGACATACCAAGTGGGACATCGCGAAGAAAAATCATGCCTTCTGGATTTGCTTTGGAAGCGCTTCGTAATTAAATAATGCCTTCTGGAAGCGCTTCTGGGTAAGCACTATTTTTTGCTGGGATGTATCATATTGTGTATAAAAGTCGTATTGATATCTTGTATACTACCCTCTTGAGAGAAATTATGTCGTTTTTTTTTCTGCAAGGTGGGAGTAAATTGAAAACTTTAAACTCGTTTTCTACAAAATCAAAATTTTTGAGTTATGACGTTATTGAAGTAAATGAGCGATATGTTCTAATTTCTGTTCTACAACCGATTCTTTAGTATGGAGTTTGTCCTATTTACAACAGGTTCTTTACATCCAAACAAGAACCGGCTCTAGAACTGGTTATAGAACTGGTTCTGCGACAGTAAAGCCTTACATGTTGACTCCCAGAAACCTGTTCTAGAACGGGTTATATGCAACCGTTTGTAAAAGAACCTGTACTGGAATAAAAAGTTCTAAAAATTTTGATGAGCAGCGAACAAAGAGAGACCGAAAGGAGTTACCCCTTTTTTTGTCCCACGAAATTCATATAAACTTATACTTTTTGAGTTATAGTCTCTCAAAGTTGAAGGTTTTAGTTCAATGCCATCATTAACTGTTGTTCGAAAGTGCCTTTGTTGTGTAATAAACTATTATCCGATTTTCATAAAACTTGCCATGTTATTGTAGTTTTAGTTGCTGTTTTTTCATATCTCATTTCAGATTTAAAAAATTCAGAAATACTGATTAAATATAGTGTTCTGAATAATAAATACTTCAAAAAAATGGAAAATTAAACATTTTCTTTTCTTAAATATTCATAAAAATTATTTTTAAATAACCTTTAACTATGTTTGAAATAAAAAGTACGTAAATTCAATTAAGTTTTAATTATAAAAAGTATTGAGAAATTATGAATCTGTGATTTGTGCTTGTTCATAAGCAATAAGACGACGCCTCTGTAAAGCATATGAATTAGAAAATGATTTAAGCGCTCTAGGCAGAGCTTTATATAATTTAGCCACTCTTACAAAATATGCACGATCTAATATCGTAGTTAGCTTTAGTAACAAAATCTGTTTATTCCTATTAGATCTACTAAATCTAAATCGATCTATAAAGCCGGAAGGATAACCGTTCTTAAATATTCTGTAAAAAAGAGGAAGATTACGAATCTTGATAAAACTATTAAAACTACATCCCAGAAAGTCTTGCACATAAGAAGATATATGATCACGGTTTCTTAGTGAATAAACATATCTAACAACACGGTTGAAAAGTAACGATAATTTTTCCAAATTAAAACCAGGGGTACCAGTATATACCTCAATACCATAAGTAAAGATATGCATAACCATAGCATGGGCAATTCTTCTCCTAACTGCTAATGGAATATACACAGAAAAAACTAAAAACGGGTTTCAATTAAAAGTTTTATTGAATCAATTAATATTTTAATTGATTTTGCACCTACGACTGAAATGATAGTATTAACTAAAAAAATTTGCAGACAGTTTATTAGAACTCTTTCAATTAAAATAATAATAATATCAATTAAAAGAGTTATTGTTTTTCTTTACAACCTCAATTAAAAAGTTACGTTAAATTGATTAAAACTTTAATTGAAACTTGAGAAGAAAACAATGGTAGTTTTAATTGAAAACTCGTTTTTTTTTTATTTTTGTTATATGCCCCCATTAAATAAAAAAAGATATGTAGGTTTGTAAATTAAATTGACATTTTATTTATAATAAAATTAAAGCTTTTTAATATAAAAATGTATTATAAGAAAGCAAATAAAAGTAAAGACAAAATTTTTGTTTTGCTTGTCTTGTCTTGAACTTTTTCTTGTAATTGAATTGCTTTCTTAAAAAAATCACACACAACTTTAAAATTATAGTTTAATGACTCATATACTTATTGAAAATTTAATTATATACAAAAATAATAGGTTAATTGTCCTTTTTCGATAAGGTTTATTTAAATCCACATGTGCACTTTTATTACCACAGATAAAACACGAAACTAAATTAAGTTTTCGTGCGTACACGAATATCTCAACAAAAAGAGTGTTGCAAACTCTAGTGAAATAACTACGTTTTTGCGTGTATTTGAAATCGGTAAACTATTCAACTTATTAAAAGTTAATCATTTGGAATTTTTTTTTTTATTTACAAATTAAATAATATATTGATATAATTAAACCTTTGTTTGATTATTTAATCTAAATAAAATAAAAAAATAGTTTGCCAAATTATTTAAAATTTTGTTTACATGTTGTCAACACTGTATGGATATATAAGAAAATTCAATAAATTTTTTAATTGAATCAATTAAAAAATTTGTTTAAATTGCCATTGATATTCAAACAATCGATTAATTAGATATTTTTGGCCCATAATTTTTTCTGTGTATAAATTAGTGCAATACAGCTTTCTTAAAACATAGTGAACTCTAGATGATATCGAATTAATTTGGTAAACAAACTTTAGTTCGCTATCAATAACCACACCCAAACAAGACAACCTATCTACAAACTCAATTTCCGTAGGTCCAACAAAAATTGATATATTATCCCTATACGATGGCTTTCCAAAAAAAAAACAAAGTCTTGGTCTTATTTGCATTGATTACCAAACCATTTCGATTCATCCAATCAACTGTCTCATTAACATAATAGTTAATGTTTGACTGAAAAACATCTAAAAATTCCTTATCACCCGATATCATCAGCTGCAAGTCATCAGCAAATGCGAAGGAAGTACACATACTGTTATCATATTTATAAAAAAGGTCATTAAGAAACATTACAAACAAAAGTGGCCCTAAAACCGAACCTTGCGGTACTCCAGAGACTACTGGTAGAGTCCTACTATTGTACATACAAATCTATTTTTAGACATTAATATTTAAAATTGAAAGAAAAAAAATATTAAAGGAAAAAGCTAGAGGTAAAGTAATTCCCTGACAAGCAGAAGGTCGCAGGTTCGAGTCCAGTACGCGGAGAACAATTTTTTTATTAATAAAACAATTTTAAATTAATATAAATTTTTTTTATAGTTTTGGTAACTCTAATAAAATATTGAGATTAGCAACCGAATTTCTATTGTCCATACAAATCTATTTCTAGACAAATATTTAAATTTGAAACTAGAAAATATTCAAAGTTGAAATTTAAAAAAAAAATACCATATTTAAATTGGGTTTAGGCTAGAGGTAAAGTACTTGCCAGACAAACGGAAGATCGCCGGTTCGAGACCAGTTCGAGGCATATAATATTTTTATTAATAAAATAAATTTTATAGAACCCATAAACATAAAATATTCTTCTTACAATAAAAATTCGAAATTTGTAAATAAATGTCGGTTGTCACAATAGTATTCAAATTTAATAATAGTGATAGTACGTGGAACCACAAAAATTCGGTTGGCAAATTCGGTTGCAACTACAAAAATGTTTTCTGAGTGTATATTCTCATTAATTTAAAGTATTTCTTAGAAAATCTGGAAATTATTTATTCCTTCAACCAATACAAATTTTGTATTTTGTGTTTCCAACTAACATAAACAAACAAAATTGGCTTCGATTTAAAGAAAATCAATATTGAAAAGAAAGCAAAATTGTATGTTTATAGAATTTTCAAATAAAAAAAAAAACTAAATAAGGTTCATTGACTTTTTTAAAAAACTTAAGTGGTTTAATATTTATTGCGTGTGCTTTTACCCAAAAAAAAAAAAAAAAAATAAATAAAAAAAAAAAAAACAATTAACAAACTTTTAATGTAATTGTTGTTAACCTACCACTGTTTTTTTTTTTCTTTTGTATTTTCTTAAATTTTTAGTTAAAATGACGTCATAGAATTTGTATGATGCAAAGCATGGCATAAAGCCATCCTCCACTCAATATGTTACTAGTAATTTAAAGTGTTTTTTTTTCTTGTTAGGGCGTTCATTTTTTGCTCCTCTTAAATCGATTAAAGCTTAACGCTTCCTTATATGATTTTTCTATAAATGTTTAAGTACATATATTACTATATGACGAATTTCAAAAAATTTCGATACTGAGGTAAAATATTTTAATTTTTTTTTTTTGTATGACATGAACAACTTTTTGTGCATTGGTTAGCTGATGTCTAAGTACGCTAAATTCATCCGCATTAATCAGCAAACGCAGCACCTGAAATAGAGTGGAATAAGAGTAAAGCTACAAGTTCTGGAGTAAGTGTTGCACCCATTGACGATTTTATAAAGATGGTTACAAATGAAGTGTTGATTGGAATATATAGACCAAATAACACGGATGAAGAAATCGATATTGTACTCCGTTTTCCCAGAAGCGTCCGCAACATGAAGACTATAGATAATCTTTTGGGGAATGTATTTCCCCTATACCCATCCGCCACATATTTATCAAACTTTTCCATCAATTTGTCTATTTAAAGAGCTTAAAAGTCCGATACTTCGTTACCGGTAGTTTTATATATAGGAATATATTAGGATCGAAAATTAACTATTTTTTAAGTAATTTGTATTAATAAATTAGTTTATAATTTTTAAGTTGATGTTTTTGTTATTTCAAGAATCAGATTTCTAGTCTATAGGTTAACCCCATTAATATCAAGATTTTATAGTACGTCGCTTAAGCGGTTTTTCTAGGCCGTCAAGAGGCAGAGTATGCCTCTTTTTGGCCCTCCCCGTAGGAATTTCCAAAAATCTCTTCTAAGGGGATATCTACGCGGGATTAGGATTCATATTCGAAGAAACATATATTTTAATTTTCAAATGTCTGACCAAAGGTATTTGGGCAGGACGCCATGGGGAAGACTTTTTCCCTTTATGCCCCTCCCAGATGGAATTTCCGAAATCCGCTATATACAAATGGGTACTTCTGAGTAGAAACTCATGTAGCCAATTAGTTGGGCATTGTGGTGTAATGGTTAGCGCCTTGGACTGTTACACAGATGGTCCCGGGTTCGATTCCCGGTGACGACAACATCAATTTATAAAAATAATATGTATGAGTTTTCTATCACTTTTATCTATCGCTGCGCCCAACTTCGGTGTTCCCATAGCACTTCACCCCACCGAAGTAAAATAATGAATCAGGGCTATAAAACAAAAAGCTTAAATAATTTCGCCAACTCTACATCAGGTGGCGAGCAACAACTGTTCTAAGACTTATCATCTCGCGCAATTACAGTGCTGCCATGTTTGAAGCCCTTCATCTTTCACCATCTTTCATCTCTCCACTATCCCCGTTCCAAAGAAAGCAACACATTAATTAATAGGAAGACTTTCCTGAGTGTTACTTCTCTTTAAAAAAAAAAAAAGTTATTAGCATCAGCGGTTTGGCCAGACCGCCAAGGGGTATATTTTTCACCTTTTTGCCCCTTCAGTTGTTTTCCTGTGATAAAGTACCCACATACCAAAATTCCTAGCTGCAGTGGTGTGGCCAGGCCGTCAAGTGGATATTTTCCCCTTTCATTTCCTCCCCGTAAAAATTTAAAAAAATGTTTCCCTATCTCCCACTCCTAGTGGGAATTTAAAAATCAAAAATCATCATTACAGATATGTACTCGTAATAAGGTACAAAAATAAAAACTTTCAAGTTCCTCGCTTTAACGGTTTGGCCAGGCCGCCAAGCGGGGTCCTTTTTCCCTATATTAACCTCTATTTTATCACGTTTCTGGGGAAAATTCCAAAAAGTACCATACTATGGAGTTGGGTCATATCCAAAAGAATACATATTGAAAATTTCAGCGTTCCCCTTATTGCCCCTTCCCGTAGGAATTCCTAAAAATCCCGTCTTAGCTGACGTCTAAGCTGGAGTATGGACCTTAATGCAAAATTCCAAGTTCCTAGCTCCAGCAGCATAGACTGGGCGATATTGAGGCTGTCAATGAGTGAGTGAGTGAGTGGGTGAGTAACGTTATTATTTTATATACATAGATGGCGCAAAAATTATGGCGGTTTTAAGTTTCAAGCAAATTAAAAATATTAAAATTAATTAAAGCTTCATAATGTATAGATCTTATTGTATTTATCGCTTTTCAAAATATATATTGCACCACCAAAAAATATTAGAACTTAAAAAAATGCGATTATTTTGGAAACCATGAATTTTTTTACTTTTTGCATTGTGCTGCTCAAAAAGAAACTTAGTTCACGCAATAAGCTAGCCAATTCCGACGCAAAAAATTTACATTTTCAAAATATGTACATCAATTCCTTATAAGTTTAAGATGTTTGTATCCCGGTATTGGTGCGCTGACATTATCTTGGTTTACCACAAACTGTATAAAATTATACCATTTTTTTAAATACTGTTCTCAAAATTCATTATCATTAAACGGCCCAAAACCCTATGGAAAAATCTGCAAAAGTTTAGAAATCGGAAAGTTTTGGTTTCACTTGTAAGCCATGATACAACTTTTTACCAAGCAGCGATATGGAAATTCCTTTTTTAAAGAATGTACCTCCCAAGTCAAGCCACTCCATTTTGTATTGGGTTGGATCTGAAAGCTAACAGCTATGAGAAAACCAATGAAAATAAATAAAAAAAAAACGCTTGTAAGTTTCAAGTAATTTTTTTATTTTTCGGCGTTGAAAGACCATCAGTTCTTTTGGTGAGCACTTTTCAGCGTGAAATTTTGAGTATAACCCTGCCCATCGTTCTTCTCAATTCATTAAACCATGAGAGTTAAGAGTCATGTAAAGTGAGTTTCAACAGGTGTGGAAAATTTTTGAAGTAGCTCATATACATGTGGTTAGAGAAGAAAAAAATAAAATATTGTCATTTGTTTAATAATATTTACAAACTTTTTGAGATAATTATTGTGGTTTTGTCGTTGTTGTTGTTATTATTAACCCATATCATCCTAGCGTCGTCGTCATATGATGACATTGCTACGATCAGAAAAGTTCTACTGTTACTACATGACAGTTATTTATGAAGTAATGCGTTTGTAGTTATTTTAACTGCATTACAGTTGTTTAATTTAGAAAAATAATTTTTAATGTTTTTGAGGGTTGATTTTTTTAAACAACCAACCAAAATGACTGCATTTCGGTAACAGTTATTTTATGCAGTTCTTTCGACTAACAATATGTAGGATTAACAAGCGGCTTGTTTATACATTTTGTCTCTTTTATCTTTAGTGCAAAAGATAATGTTAAAGAAGATAGACAAATAAAATAAAAATTATGTACAATTTTTTTAATAAATAAAATATTCAGGTAAGATTTAGAATAAAAACTAATTTATTTACTTGAATATTATTAAATGTTGTATTTCTTTTCATGTAGCTTTTTAATATTTACATATTAATTCAATGTGATGAAAAGAAATCAAAGAAACAATATTACATACCTTGAATACAGACATGTGGCAGAAATTATTTGGGAAAAAATACCGTGAAACGTGAATACTGCTACAAAAAAAACACTTTTTGTCAGAACTTGAAAACCGACCTAGTGGGGGTTGTTGGCCTAGATGAGAACATACAAAAACCGTTTTAAAAAATTTTAAAACACCCTCAAAATTTTGAGTTATTTTCAAAAAACTGTTTTAGGGTAGGTAGGTCGTAGCACTTTAGTACCTCCAACTCACACATTTTTTCACCGATTTCAAAATTTTAAACAGTTTTGGAAAGGCGAAGAATTAAGCTTTCATGAAATGCATTCATAAAATATATATTCCAAGAAATTAAGTAAGTGTTTATCAAAAGTTTCTCATTTTTTTTTATTTTTTTTTTTCCTAATTTTTCAAATTCAACAGGAGTTATTTTCATTTTTTTCTATGAAAACCTACATTTTTTTGCACTGTATTTTAAAGACAATTTTATATAGAAAAAAAACGAGACATTATTTTTTAAAATCGGTTTATATTTGCAAAAGTTACTAAACTTTTTCTAAAGTAAAAGTTTTAGGATTGCAGACTTTTCTTTTGGTAAAACACTTGACTTACAAACGTTAATTAAAAACTGTACAAATAGCTTAACCTAAGTTAACATGTATAGTTAAAAACAGGTGTTAATGAAAAGTTGAATAACTTTTACAATTTTCATCCGATTTGCTCCCTGGCAACTCTTCCCTAACTACGTGAATAGCCAACTACCGTATGTACAAAAAATACATCATAGATGTCGCTAAAACTCACAAAATTTGGGAAAATAGTGGAAATTAGATTACATATGATTTTCTAACAATTGTGAATTGTTGTGGTGTTTGTCTTAGCTATCTTCTGCAATTACAATTAAATATAAAATCGACCCCGTGTAATTTAAAATGGTTTTAAGCCACAGCAAAAATCGACCTGACTTTAGATCAAGCGGTTAAAGCGCCTGTCTAAAGTGTAGTGCGAAGTGCATGTGGCAAAGAAAGCAGGTTCAAGCCACGGTCAGGATTACATTTAATAAATAAACATTTCATATAGATGCAATCAAACAATAAAAACCATAACAAATAATTACAGTATTGTCAAAAGGATTACTGATGAAGGTTGTGTTACCAGAAACTGCGCAGTCTAATTCAATTAAAAATTTACAATGTAGTTATGATTTTTAGAAAAGTGTGCTTAATCTTCTCTACCACGCCTATCTCAAAACCATGTTTTGTTAAGAACTAAATTTGCTTTATAATTTGGTATAAATTTTTATAAGCTTTCTTATTAAAATAAGCAATGAAAAGCTACTAAAATCAAAAAAATTTATAATTTTCATTTTTTTGTAGATATTTTTAACAAAAACAATACTTTTAACTTACAAATGTATCAAAAAAATTCACGTCATTGTAAAGCGTTATCAGTTTTCTTTGGAAACCCGTTAAAAAAATTTAAAACGGACAAAAACTGTCTGAGTTACAGGTCCATAAGTTGACGAACATCACTGAAAACGGTTTTTTTTTTAGAATAACTTCTGAATTTGAGGGTGTTTCTGAAATTTTTTGACACAATTTGTAATGTACTCAACAAGACCTATAACCCACGCTAGCTCGTTTTCCAAGTAATATTTTGTGTAAATATAGCTTTACAATAGTGTGTTTTTTAAATAATAAAATCAGATTAAGAATATTTACTAAAATTTGTTTTTTTTTTTATATTTTTTTTTTAAATGCTGGTTATGTTGTTTTAACTTTATGTGTAGTTGTTTTAACTACAGTTAATTTTTAGCAATTAAAATTAACTACACTTTACAGTCGATTTAACTGAAAATGTAGTGTACACATTTTCAACTGCAAATGCAGTTATTTATTTTAACTGCCATTTACATTTGATTCCACCTACATAATTTTCTGAGTGTACAATAACCGTTATTTTCAGATTGGCAACCGATATAATAGTGCTGTAAAAAAACACTGGTTAAAACCATAAATTAAAATTACTTAAAGTACACAGTGACGCAATATTCAACTTTTTGACTCCAAACAAAAAAACACTTATCCCAGCCGAAGGTACTCGATGAGAGGAGAAAAGTAATTTCTGGATTTTGCTAGATTGCTTGCCGTTCGTTTTTTATGAGCCTCTATAGTTTTTTCGCCAAATTCGATTTTGAGCACTTTTTTGCAATTTTCTTCTATTTTTCGCATGGCCATCCATAGCTCAAAAAATGCTGTGAATTTTTTTTTGCAGTCTTCAGCAAAGTTGTAGCTCTTGACTCGGCCAACAAAAATGCAAAAAAAAGTCGGAAAAATTTCATCTTCATGCTCAAAACCACAAAAATGTCGAAAAAATTACCACTTTTTTCACCGATTTTTTTCCGTTTTTCGACTACAGCTCTTGAACTATTGAAAATTTTACCAAACAATCAAGCGAAGAAATGTAGCCTATAAAATTATGAACAACTTTACAGTACATACTAACTTCATACGACCACTCCTTGATACGGATTTTGCCATACAAATGTGATTAATTTTCATTTTTTTTTTTTGATTTTATTGAGCAAAAGTTTAAAAAGGTACATGTATTTTTTTTTTGCAATTTAGTATTGAATTTTCTGATTAAAGTGAAAAACATGAAAATATGTGAAAGAGTATGAAAAAAAGTATTCAGCATTTTTGTTGGCCGAGTCAAGAGCTACAACTTTGAAGACTGCAAAAAAAAATTCACAGCATTTTTTGAGCTATGGCCATGCGAAAAATAGAAGAAAATTGCAAAAAAAGTGCTCAAAATCGAATTGGCGAAAAAACTATAGAGGCTCATAAAAAACGAACGGCAACCAATCTAGCAAAATCCAGAAATTACTTTTCTCCTCTCATCGAGTACTTTCGGCTGGGATAAGTGTTTTTTTATTTGGAATTTTTGTGTTGCACTGTGTTATCATTTCAGGGTTGCCACATATTGATTCAGAAATCGTCGGATTTTTTTTTTATTTAAATTTCTTAATTTTTTAAAAATCTTGTTATTACGTACATACGAATTAAGAAAACGAATTAAAAGTATGGTTTTGAAGAAATCAGAATCCATAAAGGAAAGTCAGTTTCGAATTTAGTTGCATGTATGTATCTCAGCTAAACGGTGGGAGAATATGGGTTAATGAGTTTTTTGCGCATTTACAATAATTTTTTTTTAGACATGTTTATGGCTGAGATGAGATTTATCTTTTGGCGGTTTTTTTATATAAATATCTATACAATGTAGATTTGTGTGTAGGAGAGATTATTAATATGATGTTATTTTTTATTAATTATATTACAAACTATTTAAATAGACACATTGAAAGTGGGTAACAAACTCCTAGAAGTGTTTAACTTTTAAGAAGGGCCTGTAGCCGATCAAATCAATGTGGTCCTACATCTGGTTAAAGGATATATAAAAAAGCAAGTGGATTTATGTGGAGCCATATAAAAATATGTTCTAAGTGATTTTAGATATACACCCAGAATATTCTTACAATCACTACATGTAGGTCATTCGGGCAGTAAACAGTAGTAGTTGATCTAACTGCTATTGTAGTTAATTTCTATGAGAAAATAAAAACGACGATTTAGACACCATTTCAAAAAATAACTTACCAAAAATACTGTATTTCGGAAACAGTTGTTTTGAGTAGTTATTTTAGTATTTTAATAAATAACTACCAAAACAGTAATTTTGCAGTAAACAGTTAATTTTTTTTTAGTTATTTAAAAATAGAAGATTATGTCGAGTTTTTAAAAATTCTAGTTTAGTTTATATTTGTTATTATTGATATGTTCACAGTTTGCAAATGATAATTAGAAAATTTTATTGTATGTTTAATGCGTAAAAACGTTATAACTGGAATTTTGACTTTGCATTTAAAAAATAGGATATAAAATTTGTATTTGGATAGGATATAAAATAAAAATTTGTATTGTAATTAAAAGAAGAAAATATTTTTTTTATTAAAAAATATTTTTTAAATACCGAAAAATAACTATTATAGCTTATATAGTCGTTTTATGTTCATTGTTTTTATTGTTTTATTGCTCGTTTTTATGCACTCATTTAAGGTAAGTTATTTTTGACCGCTTTTATAGTCGTTGTAGTTGTTTTATCAATAGTTAGTCACATGGTTAGTCATTTTAATGACAAGTGCAGTCATCGCCTTTTTAATATTGAATATTTTTTTTTTTCTTTCAGGTTTAAATATTAATGTCTAAAAAAAGATTTGTATGTACAACAGAAATTGGGTTGCTAATCTTAATATTTTATTAGAGTTACAAAAACTATTAAAAAACTTTATATTATTTTAAAATTAGTAACGAAAACTTATATTTTAGATAGAGTGATTGTTTTTTTTTTTTGCAGGCGAAACTAATATTCGATTTTAACTGCAAATATTTTATTCAAGGGATAAAATATCCAAAAAGTGGTAGGTTGTTGGTATTAATGGTAATGTAGAAGATAATATTCCCTACGGGAAATGAAAGGTCGATTGATCCAAAGCGGTAATTCTGTGATATATGATTGGGGGCTCGTCACGAAACTGGTAAAACCAAAATTGTGGTGCACCAAAAAGTGCTAATTTGGGTGAAATGACCAATCACGTGACTATAGTTATGGTGACAAGACATTCACTGGTTGGTACCAGATATGTCATGCAACTGGAGGAAAAGTAACATAACATCAAAGTGGACTGAAGCAACTAGGGTCGTTGCAGTTGAAGTTGCTACTGGTCATTGAACTGGTTCAAAACCGATAGCAGAGGATGAAAACATGGCAATTAGTGACAAAGGATGCAGTTCCTGGACTGCTATAAAGCGGACACATCTCTGAAGGAATTTTGTCTGTACCGACTTTGTGACAGTAGAAATGAAGGTTTAAAAGAAGTGAATACGGAACTGTTTAGACAGTGGCCAAGTTTTTCAGATATGGCGATTTCTCGCCAAACGTCGCGATCTTAAAACTCGTTTGCAAGTTAATTTTCGAAATCCCGACTGGCTATTTTTCGAGTGAATGGCGATTTTACACATAAAATATCGCTACCAAAAAAACTATCACCAGAATATGATTTTTTGCACAACTTATTCAAAAACTTTCAACACTTTACAAGAATATGAATTAAAATTGCAAAATGTCTGCATTGGTATCTTGTTAAGATATTTTACAAGATTTTTGGTAACAATTTATTAAAACTGAGTATAGATATTGTTGCTCTGCTTTATAAGGTATACATTACATTTGTACTGAATTGTTGCAGCTTCTTTTTATAAAGACATTATTGTGAACTAATTAAAAGTGACAGGTTACTTGTTAATTACTTTTCGCATGCCCGGCGACATGTACCCCTTAGAACAGTGCAGTGGTACTTTACAAAACTATTCCACTCAATCTACCTTTATAACAGAACGCATTGCGCTTAATATGTGACCAGTTTTCCTTCCAACAATTTTTCTCCAGTTCTACGACACGTACACCTACACCAGTCACGTTATGATTTTTTCCCACTGGTTCAGTTGCATATCACATAAATCCTCAAAATGGTCATACTTTGATACTACCTACTTCTAACTTGTCCTGTAGCATATTCATTTCAGTCGGTACGGTAATAGGTTACCTTGGTCAAGTTATTCGCCACGTCACGCAGTGCTCCACAGGTAGCAATTGTCACCTCCTATGACAAGCCCATGTTAAAAGTACCGGTCACTTTCATATAACAGAACCGAAACTAGGACTGGTTCATACACACAGAGTTCAAGTCACGTGACGATACTGGTACTGGTCCATTTCCCGCAGGGTTATTCAATATTGATAAGGAAAATCAATAGTTTGAATGATGTGACTGTATTTTCTGTTTACAATTTAATTATTCTGATGATGAATTTTAAGTACTTACAATTAAAATTATTGAATAATGATTAAATTTTGTGGGTTACAATGGAATTCCAACCAATTTATTCTCTGTGTATAAAAATTATAAACACTATTAATTTCCAAATCAGACTAGACTAGTTTCTGCCCTTTTCAATGGACAGGTGTCATCAGTGATTCATATTCTGTCAAAGTTTCAACTTTGATTGCTAATAAAGGGTTTTTCAATAAGAGCGCTACAAAAGTTTTTTTAAATAAAACAAAAACGGTTTTGAATATCAATGAAATTCTTTATTCCTGTGAAAGTACGTTCGATGCCATTATGTACGGGCACGCTTGCAGAAGTCCAGACACTGAACCCAATTTTCGACGGTTTTTAAGCATAAATCGGCCGATACTGCTGCAATTTCACGTTCGATATTCGTACGAAATTCATCAATCGTCGCTGGCTTGTTGGCATAGACCATAGACTTGACGTAGCCCCACAGGAAATAGTCTAACGGCGTCAAATCGCACGACCGAGGCAAAATTCGCCACAACGACGTCACAGAGATGCCCAACGCTTAAGAACGACGTGTGAGAGACACATTTGGGCTTTCTTCGACTGAAGCCTCAGCGGCAGCAATATTGTCGACACTACGGGCACTTCTTTGTCTCACTGGCACGGGAACATTTTGTACTGTGCCTGTGGATTCAAATTTTTCCACTAGACGCTCAATTGTTGATCTGCTAGGACGATTATGACGACCAAAAATTGGACGTAGTGCTCTTAACGTTGAGGCCACTGACTCCGAATTTCGGTAGTAAATTTTAATAATTTCGACTCGTTGTTGGCTCGTATATCTTTCCATCATGAAATGGCAAACCTTACTGAAGAAAAATGTCAAAAGAGCGGCAAAAAATATGGCGTCGTTTGCTGTCCCTGTCGGTCTACTTTTGTAGCGTCCCTGTTGAAAAACTCTTTACTTCTACAAGAGATCAAAATTTCGAAAAAAAAATGTCCTTCGGATATATGACATATACTTAATGAGTTAATTAACCAGTATATCTTTCTATCGACATCGGGATTGATAAGCGATTTAAAATGGGTTAAAGTCTTGAGAGATTCAAATACTTTTCTTGTAAGATTTTCATTTTCAACTTTGGTAGCTAAACGAAGGATATCATTATAATTATGACTCATTTAATAATCGTATTGCTGATGGTTGAGTAACATAAATACTTTTTAGCCAAATTTTTCCATTTTAAGTTATAAACCTACTACATTTTGTAATAATTTCATACAATAGAAAAACAACCACCAAAATTAATTTTATAAACTTTTTCTTTTTTGTAAAAAAAAACCTGTTCCTTTTGTTAATTTTTATTTTTTGTTGCTCCTCAATTTATTAACAATATTTCTATTTATTGCTAATATCAGTCATCGAAAATTATGGAGAGGATTATTTAAAATTAATATTTAAGTTAGTTGAAGCAACAAACAAATACAAAAAGAGCAACGTTATTAATAAAAAAAAAAAAAAACGAATTTGCAAATATTTTTATATTTTTTTTTTTTTTTTTGCTTTTCAAGTGAAATGTATGAATCATCAGTGTCATTATGATGAGCAGACCAGTTTGCTGGCCAAAAAACATAAAAAAAAAAATTGTTTTTGGTTTTATTTCACACTTTGTATCTAAAAGATACATTATAGGTTGTTTGTAGTGATATTGAATATTCGTAGTACTATTCCACGATGAAAAAAAAAAAAGTTTAAAATTAGTTCAAATTATATTTAATAATATTATTTTTAGAAGAAGAAAATATTTGTTTATAAAGGGTCCGCCAAATAACTTTTTTTTTTTGAAAATGCTATAAAAAAAAACTACTGAATATTTTCTCAAATTTCTATACAAATTCAAATTCAAATTTCGTATACACAACCATATTCGTTCAGCGAAAGGATAAAACTAATTATCTGTCAAATCAGACATGAGCTAAGTGTTACCATTCACGCAATAAGCACTAGTTGAAAAAAAAAAACGTTAGATGGCGGACCCTTTATTTTTTATTTTTTTTTTTTTAACATTTTCGCTAATGTTATGTGGGTCAATTATAGTCGTTATGCAGAAAAGTGAGACGCTTTTTAGTTTATTTTTCCATTTAAATTTTCAAAGACATATTGCATTTTAAAACCTAAATATTTATTTTATTTTAAGACGTCATAAAACATTCAGTTAACTATTTCTTTATCTTTTAGGTTGTATAAAAATAAATCGTTTCATACACTTTCTTTTCAAATCTAAAAGACTGATTTACTCGTGCTATATATGCAGTAGTGCATAGTTCAAATTTAAATAGTACACTCAAAAAAATAAGTTAGTAGAAAAGTTAGTGTGAAACGTATTGTAAATCAAGTATACTATTTTTCAGCAAAACTGTTTGCTGATATTATGTTTTTAGTTATACTTATTCAGCTCCTAACTGTTTTAAACTAATAACTTACTAATATTTTACTAATATTTTTACTGATTTCTTTTGCGAAAAAAAATTATGTTGACAACCTGATTGAAAGACATACGCAGAATGAAGTAGATGTCGCGGCATGTCAAGATGTAGTAGAGACGAAAAAAATGATACTAAAAAGTACAACTCTTATAAGACATATAAAAAAAATCTGCAATATTTGTATCTGTTTTTCATATATAAGACCAAAGGACGCCAACAATGTATGTATATACATTAGAGCGACTCAAGTTGTATGGAAGCGAAATTCGTGCAAGGTGTACCCCCCCTCAAAATGAACATTGGTATTTTTTATGATATCTAAAACATTTCGGCTCCAGCTTTGACCTCTCCTGAGCTGGACCATTTTGAAAATGGGTCTATTTTCGCATGTTTTGTTAATTTTAGAATCTGTTTCCTTATCAACATATATATAATGGGTATCATAAGAAAGGTTTTTTTTAAGGCGCGTCCAACTGTATATACAATTTGTCCAAGGACGATCATCCATGTCCTTTTTTTAAGGATATTCTGTAAAAAAAAAACGGTATTTGAATTTTTTGTTCGGGGTTATTTGTAATAAAAATGCCAAATTAACATATTTTAATCTTAAGTCGATTTAATTAAATACGGGTCTCAGCTTTTTGAAATTCGTGCTAGTTCGCGTTTTGACAAAAATGCAAATGGGGTGGTAACTCTTCGTTTTAAATAGAGCATTTTTCTTTTGCCAAGTACATCATCTTTGTATGTAATAATTTAGATTTTTGCAAATTAGATGCATTTTACACGGTGCTCTGGAATATATATAAATGCAATTTTGTGGTAACTCTAATATGATAGCGGATTTAGTTTCTAGATCATGTCCACCAGAGGCACTGGTCTGTAGCCAATACAGCAAAGTGCCTCTGGTGGGAATCGAACCCACGACCCTCGCACTGTTAAACCAGCACGCTACCAACTAGCCTACCGGGCGCACTAATTGTATATTAATTAAATTAAAGACAAAATAAAATATTTAAATTTAGTAAAGATTAAATGTGTTTTTGTAGTGATTTTCAGTGATATTCATGTAGTGTGGTCAAACAAATATACATACAGGTAGAGATGGTCTAAAGCGAAAGACAAGGACACACATCTTAGGTAATTTCTTATATTTCTTTTTACTTATTGAAAAAAAAACGGTTGGAAATGTGATATTTTGTTATTTTCATACGTTTCATATCTAGAATTACTGAATTTGCCTTCATTTAAAAGATGCCATCATTTAGACAAGCATTAATGTAAGTAGTTGAAGGGAAATATGTTAATGTTATATATAATTACTTGAATATATATATTTTCAGATATTAAATTAATTCATGTCGTCAATATGGGGGTATGAATATTTTTATATTTTGTAAGGCATTGTAAATTATTTTTAAAAGAATCATAGAAAAAAATTTTAGATTTTCAGCAAAAAAATTAACTAAAGTATAATTTTTCTACAAATTTTTTTAATTTTTTTTTATTCTACTAATATTCAAGTTTTATTAACTTTTAGCAAGGATTTTTTTAATTTTTAATCAACTAAGTGTTCGCAAAACTTTTGCTGAATCTAAAGATTTTTTTTTTTGCAAGCACCATCCTGACTAAAATTTTGCTGATTTTACTACTAACTTTTTTTTGAGGGTAGGTACAAATGCTTAAGTAGTAAATTTTCATAATACAAATACAATGTTCACTCTTGTATTACTTACTACCTTATCTATTAAAACAGAAAAAAAAAAATATTATTAAAGTCAAACATTTTTATATCAACAATATGTAATCTTATAAAAATACAAACATATATAAATTATACACTCAAAGAAATATTTATTTAGAAAAAATTTAATTAATTCATTAAGCACACGTAATAGATCCGATACACTCAAAAAAATAGTTGAAAATTTTGTTAAACATCTATTTAAAATATTTAACTAACTTTCAGCAAATCTTTTTTGCTGACATCGCGTTTTCAGCATGAAGAACAAGTAGAAAGACGAGATGTACCTTTTTTTAGCAGGAATATAAGCTTTCGTATGTTCTCATCAACTTACAATCGAAATATACCTAAAATGACAGTTAAAACAACTATAATTTCAGTTAAAAACAAGGGTAATTACAGTTAAAATAACAAAAAATTTAGTTGTCTTTAACTGTTAAAAAATTGTAGTAAAAACAGCTAAAAATGTCGTAAAAACAACTGAAAAAATTTTACTACAAAACTTTTGAAACAACTGTAGAAACTACTGTTTTTAATAGTTATTTTTTCGGCATTTTAAGTAAAAATATTGTTTTAATAAAAAAATATTTCTTTTCCTTCAATTACAGTAAAAATTTATATTTCGTACATCCTACTTTAAATGAAAAGTAAAAATTGTCAAAATGCAACCAATAGATCATACCCCCCCCCCCCCCTCCCAAAGGGGTTTGAAAATTTAGCTCAAATTTCAATTTTATAGCCTTTTGAAGTGCGGATCTTTTTGACCGTTTTTTCCACTGACCCTTGAAAGTTAAACAATTACAAGATTATTTAATGCATACAAAAGCATATTTTAACCAATTGACTTCTTAAACCCAATGTCAAAACACAAATGAAATTTTTTTCTACACTGGCAAAAAAGATGAGTTCGTATTATTCGTATTATTGTTGTGTTGGCTTGTTTGTTTGTTTTTGTATATATTTTATTCGAAAAATTAGCTCTCACAATTGTACGTTTTAGGTACAATTCTACAAAAAAAAATATGTTCATATATGGGCTTATATGATCATACATATGTATATCCGATTATATATAACCATATATAGTTCAGTATATGACGATACATACATGACCATGTATGTTCGGATTTGAAATATGATAATATATGTTAATAAATGCTCCTATAATATATGTTAATAAATGCTCCTATATGAGATCATATATGGTTATATATTACATTGTATATTATCATATATGTTTTATATGATAACATTTTCAGTTGGTGTAGTTTATTTTTTTGAAATATATAAAAAAAAATTATAAAATTCTGCCTGAAAAAAGGCCAACTACAAAAGGCCATAAAAATGAAACCCGAGCGAACTATTTAAACCCCTTTGGGGGTTGTTATCTGCATATAGTCTAATTTCATTTCCCGTTGGTTCCATTCGGGATATAACCGGTGACCCTAAATTTGTTATCCAGTGTTATTATTTGCAAACTATGAATATATCAAACAAATGTAAACTAAACGAGAATTTTTAATAACTCGTCATAATCTTTTTTTAATAACTAACAAAAATTAACTGTTTACTGTAAAATAATGTTTTAGCAAAAAAAAAAATCTGCAAATTTTAGAAGTTTTTTCTGTAATGCTATTTTAAACTAATTTTTAGTATTTTTAGCAAAAAATTATACTAATTCTTTTCTATTAGTGAAGCAGCAAAGGCTATATGCGGAGCCTTTTTTTATTTTCATAAAAAATTTTGAAAAAGGTCCCATCGAAAGAGACCAAAAAAAATTATTTTTTTTAATAATTATTTGGCAACTCGGGATAACAATTTTCTTATATTTTTTAATTACTATTGAAGTCAAGATGTTTAATTATTTTAAAAGCCTTATAAAAGTATTGGATTGGAAATCGAACAGTACTTCTGAAATGAGTTCAAAGACCTTCCCTTTTCGGCTATCTATGTAATTTAATGGATAGGATATTGACAATTTATTTCAGACTTTTTATTAATGAAATGTTAAAAATTTAATTTTTTTATAAGATTTTATTAGATGAAAAGTTCCATAGATTTTTTTAAAACAATTTTTTTTCTCAGTGTTTGCATAAAATAAATGTCGTACAATTTGTTAAGCTTTATATGGGAAAAACTATTCAGATTGTTTTAGAAACGTTTTATCATATTTATGAAACATTTCATCAAATATTTAAACTATTCATTTATCATATTTATAAAATTTTTTTTTTAAATTTTAAAAAGAATTGATTCGAGTTTTTAAATGTCATCACATTAATTAATAAACGTTTTATCATATGTACACAGGTAGAAATTGCCAACCGTAACAAACCGTTAAAAATTACCAAAGGTACAACTAATATTGTACTAGGAAAACACTATTGTTTTTGCAAAGCATGTGTTTTGCCAGTACCACCCGCAAAATTATTTGTTAATATTGTTTTTGCCAATATTACAACCAATTAGAAGTATTTTTTTAATATTTTATTTAATTTACACATATAAATATGATGTATAAAATTAAGATCGAACTGTATTAATGCTTTTTAAATGTGTTTAATTACACATATTTCTTAAAATTAATTAAATTTAAGATATTTTAGTAGCACCCAATTTTTTGGATTTCCAACGTTATGCCAACGGTGGCAAGTTCACTCAAACTAACGGTTTGCCACTATTAGCAATCAGCTAACGGAGCAATATTGTCAAGATTGTTAATCACATGTTCTGCCAACGCATAACCGACTGTCGCCAACGCTTTGCCAACACTGTGCCGATTGTATTTTTCTGCCTGGGTATTTAAGAAAATGTTCAAAGAGTTTAAAAAGAACTAATTTTATTTTGTAAAATTAATGTCGATTTTATTCCAAGTGTATTCTTCCATTGCTCTAATTCAGTGGACATTGTTTTTTTCTTATTTCTTTCCTCTTTTACTCTCTGTTTTAATCTAATAGATTTGTTTATAAAAGTTCAATACAGACATTAATAAACAAATAATTTAAAAGTAAAATCTCACAATAGCGGACCTTTAGAAACATTTTAGAATAAAAGAAATATCGAAATACATGTACCAACCTAGCTAATATATTTAATTTTAAATATTTTTGTAAATACGGTGGAACGAACTTGTAGGGGTCGGTCAATTTAGTTCGTTAAAAAGGAAGTTCGATATAAGCGTGGTAAACATTTTCCAAAAATTAATAAAACTAAACATCCTTTTGCTTAAATTCTCCGAATTTTTAAATTTTAGTGGGTAATATTGAAACCATTTTTTCATTAAATTACGTTTCATACATATTTCAAATTTGAAGCACATTTTTCATTTCAATATCTTGATTTTTTTTTATGTGTTCGTTATAAGCAAAATGGGACCAGAAAATTCATTCGTTATAAAAAAGTTCGTTATAACCGGTGTTCGTTATAACCGAACTCCACTGTAAACGAAGATTAAAAGCTCGTTATTAATTAATAAAAATTACAAAAAAAAAATAATCTCGATGTATATAAAAGCAAAATACAAAGAAAACTTGAATAAAAAATTTAAATAACTCGTGATCATAATTTTTTAATCGAAACAAGTTTATTATTGTCCAAAAATTATAAAAGGTGTTATTCTGTAAATTTCCTAGTGGGTCCTTTTTGGCCAAAAGTGTAGAAATTAGCCCTATATGGATTAAGTTACATAACATAATTATTTTTATTAAGTGGCAATTTTTTATATCAGTTTAAAGGCTTTACAATCTTGTACAATAATCAAAAAAAATAGTAGAAAAGTAAATAGTTAGTAGAAAAGTTAGTAAAACGTTTTGTAAATCAAGCATACTATTTCTCAGCAAATTTTTTCCTGACATTCTGTTTTCAGCTATAATTTAAGTTATACTTAATCAGCACTTCACTGATTTGCAGGGACCGTAATCATTATGAGTTTTTTAATAAAAATTACACATATTATTATGATTTTTATATTATGATTTTTAAAGTTTTCTTCAATGGTAATGATTATTTTTGAGTCATTATTTTTGAGCAAAAAAAATAAAACTCAAAAATAATCATTATTTGTGATTCTTATTTTTTTCGCTCAAAATAAAACTTACTTTCAATTTATGTAAATATATATACATATGCATAAAAATATGTAAGTACATCATATATAAAGTCGTTAATTGGAAGTGAGTTTTATTTTGAGCAAAAAAAAAAATAAAAATCATAAATAATGAATATTTTTGAGTTTAATTATTTTTGCTCAAAAATAATGATTATGGCTGATTTTTTTTTTATTATTACTCAAAAATAATCATTACCATTGAAGAAAACTTTAAAAATCAAAAATTTAAAAATCATGACGGATATGCAAAGATTGTCAAAAAATAATAATAATGGTGTAATACATTTTTTTGTCTGTTCTAAGTGATTGATTTTTTGATTTAAAAAACGAACAATAATCATTATTTACAGTCCCTGCTGATTTGAACTAATATTTCACTAATGTTTTACTAATTTATTTTGGTTAAAAAAATTGTAATGATAAGCACATTAATAGTGAGGACGACAATCAGATTGAAAGATATAGACGAGAATCAAGTATTAGAGACGAGGAAAATGATACTAAAAAGTACAACTCTTGTAAGACATATAAAAAAATCAACCATGGAATAGAGTTTTGATAAAACACGTCTTTCGCAGTAGATAAGTTAAATTAATCATGTCGCCAATTTTGGGAGTATGAACATTTTTATATTTTATAACGTATTGTAAATTAGTTTGAAAAGAATCGCAATTTTTTTTAAGATTTCCAGCAAATAAATTAACTTATATATGATTGTTCTAAATATCCCACTGTGTGATTGTAATAAACATGTTTGATTAATTTTCAGATTTTAAACCACTTGATTAACTTTTTTCAGTAAAACGGTGTAGCCGTTTAAAAGTATTTGTTTAAAAAACGGTACACAGTTAATCCATAATGAGTTACAGCTTTGCCAGTTTTTAATCAGCTCTTTGTATAAAGTACAAATTCTTTATGATTATCATTAAAGAGTTTAGAAAATAAAGAGATTGCAATACTCTCAGTTACATAGAACAAATATATAACATGTGGCTGCAAATAGGAAATTGAATATTATTTCGCGACTTTAAATATTTTTTAATGTTGCTGCTGATAGATTTTAACATATTTGTTATGGTTTGAGCAACATTTTTTTCAATTTAGCTTTAGTTTTCCATAAAAATTGACATTTACTGTTTGCAGGCACGAGGTGTTAACAGAGGTTGAGAGCATTGCATAGCCATTGCTATCACTGTCCATTTTTAGAAAGATTCACTGTATTAAGAATATACTTTTCTCTATTGAAATTTATAAAAATACATATATTTATTTTGCATGGTTGATTTGCAAAAATATTTATTTTTCAAAAAAAAAAAACAAGTGCTTTTTGCGGGGAGTGTTTCTCAAAAACTCAGTGTTAATAAACCTCTATGGTAATTTTATTTATAAAATTTGTTTCTCTCTATTCAATCTTGACACCTTTAGTTTTTTGCGCAAATTCTTTTTATATTTTTGTGTGTTAGCAGGTAAATACAGATATTAGGGTGTGAATAATTATGCAAAAGATTTATAAAGATATAATCTGATTAATTATATATGGTGATTCTTGGATGGAAGAGAAATTTAACATGTAAGATATTAATCATAGTAAAAATTAAAATTAATTAAGAAATAACATGAAATTAATTAATTTTTAAATTAAAGGATTTAATTGAAAAAAAAAAAAAAAAACAACAAAAGTTTTATTCATAACGATGATGACACCATACTTTTAATTTTTTGTTGGATTTATTTGAAAAAAAAAAATAGTAATATTTTATTTGTGAAGTTGTAACTTGTCTATTAACATGTGCGTCTTATTTTTAAATATTTTCAACACACAGAAGAGAACAGATTCATTGTGATAACCGACTTTGTGTCAACCGAGTTTAGGTTGTCACATTAGGGTCGTCTTTCGTTGTATGGGCGAAAAATAAAAATGAGATTTTGAATGTACCCCCCCACAAAAAAATTTTTCTTAGGGTGTCAAAATACGCCGCACAAAAAATTAGAGTTCTAGCTTAACGGGAAGATGCCCCGCATCGCCCTTGAAAATCGGGACCCTTGGAAAAATGGTTATAATTTAAAAAAATACAAATTTTTTTTTCTTCAAAATTAAAAAAATATAAAAATAATTTTTGTGTTGGGTTTAATCATAACTACTCAGATAAAAAATATTACTTTCCCAGAAAATCGCTAACTTACCCTAACTTTGTGTCAAAAAAAATAATAAATATTTTGGGGGTACTTCAAAGTGACTTTTTTGCATTTTTGAAAATTTTATTCACAAAAATCAAAAACCTAGTGTTTGTTGTCAAGTATTATATTAAACACATCTCAAGTATTAAATAAGCCAAGTACTGTGGATATCCGTTGGCAAATTTTTTTTTAGACCATTTTGATTCTCGGGGATTTCAAGGTTTTTTTTATTTTTATACATTTTTACTTTAAAACAAGGTTTTAATAATATTTCATCAATATTATTGTGTATGCTCTTTTATATGATTGTAATAACTTTATTATAAAATACTAATTTTTCTGTTGATAGTTAACCCATGTTAACCTGGGGTCAAATATGACCCACGTAAGAAAAATGCAGCTTTATGGCAAAATTTATAAATAAAATAAAAAAATGAGTAATTCAATTTATAGTTATTCTAAAAAATTTTCGTTAACCGTTTCTAGTCTTCAAATAGGTCAATTTAGTAAAAATTAGAACTTAAAACTTTTCCATAATAAAAATTTTGAGGGAAAAAAATTAAAAATACGTTTTTCGAAAATACTCCTGAATATGTACAAAAAAAAATCAATTTAAATATGAATACAAATATCTGAATTTATACTAAATAATTAATTTTAATTAATTTTAAAATGTAAATAAATTACATTTAGAAACATAAACAAAAATTAATGTTATGGCATCTTTGTGATTTTTGACTCTTTAAAATACGAGGGTCAATTGTGACCCCATGAAAACACAGGTTAACTATGAACACTAAAAATTATACTTTATAATAAAGTTATTACAATTATATAAAATAGCATACACAATAACATTGATAAAATATTACAAAAATCTTTTTAAAAAAAAAGTCTATACAAATTTAAAAAAAAACGTTGAAATCCGCTAGAATCAAAATGCTCTAACAAAAATTTTTGCCAACGGATATCCGTAATACTTATGTTATTTAATATTTGGGATGAGTTTAATAAAATATTTGATAGCAAGAACTAGTTTTTTGGTTTTTGTTGAATAAAATTTTCAAAAATGTAAAAAAGTAACTTTTAGGTACACCCCAAATATATTTGCATTTTTTTGACTCCAAGTTAGAATAAGTTAGCGATTTTCTGGGAAGGTAGTATTTTTTATCTGAGTAGTTGTTATTGAACCCAACACAAAAATTATATTACATTTTTAAATTTATATTTGCTAAATTTTTCCAAGGAGGCCTGATATTCAAGGGCGATGCGGGACACATTCCCGTTATACTAGCACTCTAATTTTTTGCATGGTGAATTTTTGTATCCAAACAAATATTTTTAAGAGGGGGCAACCACAAAAATCGCAAGTTTAACAATAAGGACCACCCTATTGTCACATGTACTATCAATAGGATTTTTATTTCGCAGACTTCTGCGTTTCCCGGGACAGCGGGATTTTTTTTTCTAATTTCCCGGGATTCTGGGATTTTCCGCTCATTAGAAAATATTTAAATTTTATATATTTTGTAATTGAAACGTTCGACTTGTATTACGAAAAAAAAATGTATAAACCCGAAACGCGTACACTCAAAAAAATAAGTTAGTAGAAAAGTTAGTAAAACGTCTTGTAAATCAGGTAGACTATTTTTCAGCAAAATTTTTGCTAAAACTATGTTTTCAGCTAAAATTTTAGTTATACTTATTCAGCAGTTAACTGTTTTGAACGAATGCTTTACTAATATTTTACTAATGTTTTACTAGTTTATTTTGCTAAAAAAAATTGTGCTGATAGGCACATTATTAGTGTGGACGACAACCAGGTTCAAAGATATACGCAGAATGAATTAGATGTCGCGGCATGTCAAGAAGTGACGAAGAAAATTATACTAAAAAGAACAACAACTTTTTGCATCTGTTTTTCATACATGAAACAAAACTAAGGATTAAAACAACTTAAAATTTAAATTTAAATTTAATAAAGAATTAATGTGTATTTCTAAACTAAATGTTTATAGAGATTAATAATCCAGTGTTGCAAAATTTCAAACAAATATGTATGCAGACAGGTAGACCAACTAAAGTGAAAGACAAAGACACACATTTTACGTAGATTTTTATGGTTCCTTTTTCTTATTGCAAAAAAAAAATGCTTGTATGTCTTATCATATTGTCAGACATACTGAGATTTCAGGAGTACAATTTTAATTTCATAATGGATTATTCTACTTGAACACGATATTTAATTCCATTCAGGTTTTCTACACAGATTATTTGCATTAAAACCAAGAAGACCAACATTTTTGTTAGAATACTAGAATTATATTTATTTGTATATTGCTACTAACCTGAACAATATTTTCTTACAATTTCTTGATGTAAGTGCCTACTATTAGCTCATACTGAGAAGCAGCAAAAGAATCAAATAATTTCGTATAAAAATAAACAAACAAAATTGTAAGCTTACCTCAATCCCTTACAAGGATGAATGTTGTAATGCAGAAAGTTTTATATAGTATATTAAAAACTTTCTGTACCAATTTTCCCGAGCGATTTTGGATTGTGTTTGGTGTTTTCGAGTATGTTATAAAAAATAATTAGTCATTTAACTGTTTCTGATGAGCATGCACGTGGTGCAGAAAAAATTTAAATTATTATATTAATATGTCTAAAATACTAACAACAACAAATTAAAATCTGTAGAATTTTAGTAAATTAATTTATAAAGCTTCCCTATTATTACTTTTAATCGTACACTCAAAAAAATAAGTTAGTAGAAAAGTTAGTAAAACATCTTGTAAATCAGGTATACTATATGTCGCGGCATGTCTAGATGTAGTAGGAAAATTATACTAAAAAGTACAGCTCTTGTCAGACATAATATAAAAAAATCAACCATGGAAAATTTTTGTATCTGTTTTTCATACATAAAACAAAATTGCGGATTAAAACAACTTAATCTATTAATTAAATAAAAGACAAAATAAAATATTTGAATTTAATAAAGATTAAATGTGTATTTGTAAACTAAATGTTTATATATATTAATAATCTTGTGTGGTCAAATTGCAAACAAATATGCAATAAGAAGTCAGACTAAAGCGAAAGACAAAGACATACATCATAGGTACATTTTTTTGCTCCTTTTTCTTATTGCCAAAAAGGGTTGTATATGTTATATTTTGCTATTTTTTCGTTTCGTTTCCATAATTCTCTGCAGCATTTGCGTTCCTTTAAAAGATAGCATCATTTAGACAATAATTGATGTAAGTACACTCAAAAAAAAAAGTTTGTATAGTCAGCAAAAAATTTTGCTGAGTCAGCAAAATCAAGCACGTGGTTAGGTCTTTTCCTAACAAGCATCATGAAGAAGACAAGAATGGAGCAAAATTGATTATTAATAGGTTTTTTGTTAAAGTTCTGCCTATTATGGAGGCTCTAACTTTTCTAAAACTTCGGGTTCTGATGAGATCTTTAGCCAGATCGAAATACTAGTATCAACCTAGCTAATATGTTTGATTTGCTTTATTTTTGTAAATATATGGAGGTTGAAAGCTCGTTATAAATTTAAATATTTTATTTTGTCTTTTATTTAATTAAAAGACAATTATTTTCAAGCCGGTGACAACGCAAAATTTAAGTTGTTTTAATACTCAATTTTGTTTTATGTATGAAAAACAGATACAAAAGTCTTCCATGGTTGATTTTTTATATGTCTTATTAGAGTTGTACTTTTTAGTATCATTTTCCTCTTCTCTACTACATCTTGACATGCCGCGACATCTGCTTCATTCTGCTCATATCTTTCAATCTGGTTGCCGTCCACACTATTAGTGTGCTTATCAGCACAATTTTTTTTAGCAAAATTAATTAGTAAAACATTAGTATATTAGTAAAGCATTAGTATAAAAAAGTTAAGTGCTGAATGAGTATAACAAAAATTTTATCTGAAAACACGATTTTAGTAAAAAAATTTGCTAAAAAATAGTATACCTGATTTACAAGACGTTTTACTAACTTTTGTACTAACTTATTTTTTTGAGTGTAGGTCAAAGATAATTTCGTTTATGTTATATATAATTATTTCTATTGTTTTTAGATATTACATTAATTCATATCGTCAATTTGGGAGTATTAATATTTTTATATTTTGTAACGTATTGTAAATTATTTTAAAAAGAATCACAAAAATACGTTTTATAATTTTCAGCAAATACATTACCTAAAGTATAATTTTTCTAAAAAATTTTTGAGTTTTTTTCAGTCTACTAATATTCAGCAAAAATTTTATTAATTTTTAGCAAGGGCTTTTTAATTTCTAATCTACTAAGTGTTAGCAAAGCTTTTGCTGAATCTACTAATTTTGTTGCTAAAAATCAGCTCGCTGATTTTCAGCAAAAGATTTTGCTGACATTAGTAATTTTTTGCAAGCACCCTGCTGACTAAAATTTTGCTGACTCAGCAAAATTTTTTTGCTGACTACTAACTTTTTTATTTGAGTGTAATAATTTAGACATGAAATAAGATTTTACTGAAAGAAATGAAATCACAGCTTTTTTTAAAGCGCTAAAAACCGCGCTTATTTTGCCCAAAAGTAATGCTTCCAAGTGGGAGTTCGCCATATAAAAACCATAGTATATGTAAGCAGGTTTGTAAGGGATTGTTTTCTGCTTACTCCCTTACAAGCCTGCTTGCATGTAAGCAGCGTTTTTTGCTGGGATATTTGTATGTATTTTAATTTATTCTTCATTTGTAAACAAACTTTAGGTATAATTTTACAAACAAACTTGAATCGGTAACAGGAAATATATTGTGAGTGGTATTATCTATCAAAAATATGTATTACAATTGTGTATTTGGCACTTTACAGAATATTTGCCCAGGCTTGCCAGACTTTGGGGTTTGGGGATTTTTTTGTTGGTCTTGTAGACAAAAATTTTCAATTGGGGATGGTGGATTTTTTTGGGATTTCAAAAGTATTTAGGGGTTTTTTCGGGGATATTACAAAAGAAAATACATATTTTAAATAAATATTTTAAATAAATATAGATTTACAATAAAATCAATCAAATGTAAGACTATATGGCACCTGATTTTTCCAAGCAAGTTTACCAGGGTTTGTATATAAAAAAAATAAAATTTTTATAAAATACATATATTTTTACAAATTGTATACAACAAACTCACATACATATTTTCTAAAAGCATTTTATAGGAAACCTCTGATAAAGTTCTTAAAAAAGCAGATGTTATATAAGTCTTTAGGCGAATAACTTTAATTCAAAAAACCATCTCTCTTGACTCAAAAACTAAAGAAACCTAAATATATAAGCTTGAAAATTTACATTTTTTAAGAATCTTATGAATTTACAATGTTGAAATCTACACACAGAGAAAAATTTAGCTTTTTGCCAACTGAAATTCAGTAACTACATCGCAAATTCGGTTATTACGAATTTCAGACGATTGATACAATTGAACATTAGTTTTCACAACAAAGTTCAGTTAATTTAATTGAATTTCAATTATAATTATAATATCCAAAATATTTAGAAAAATAATGTAAATATCGTTGTACTAACTGAATTTATAAGTTGTTGCTATTAAAGCACACTTTTAAATTCGGTTGTCACTTTAGTTTTCTGTGTGTATCAACTTTCCTGCGCCATTTTTTTAGATAACTTCGTTTTAATATAAAGGCTCGTTTAAAATTAGAAAAACTTCCAAATTCGCTTGGTTTTTACCCATAAATTCAATTTAGATACTTTTTGTATGTAGCACTAAATAAAAACTCAACTTTTTTATAATCGTCATATTAATTCTAGGGAAAAATAAGTATAATCTGAATGTACACCTAAAATTTTTATGAATCTGAATTTTTTTTAACGATAAAATGTCTGAAATTTAAATTCCTTTAAGTTAACGGGGTTTTTGTAGAAGTAATAAAAGTCGGAGGGTTTCCTTGCAAAAATTAAAATTTAGTTATAAATTTAACTGCTTTTCAGAACCAGTTTGCAGCAATATTTTTATTAATTTACATTTAAAGTAAATTTGGGTTTATTTAACAAAGAATTTGAGCTCCGACTTCACTTCATATTGTTGCGTTTGGGGATTTTTTGGGGGTATTTTTTGATTTTATATCGATTAAAAGAGTCTTGCAAGCCTGGTACTCTACTAGTTTGTTCAAACTTTTTTCTAATTGGGGATATTTGGGGCTATATTTTTATTTGTTTGGGGATAACGAAAAAAATGTATCTGGCAAGACTGTATTTGTCGAATAGTTCTATCATACATTTTCATATACCATTGATGGCAACACTTTTTCGTTGCGTGCCAAAAACAAACATATTTTTTTTTGACAAAATCTGTTTCATTTTAATGTAATAATTCTGCAAAATAGTGCTATTCGGTATTTTTTTTTTTTTAGAAAAAGAGAAGCAACACTCAGGAAATTCTTCCTATTAATTAATGTGTTGCTTTCTTTGGAAAGCGGATAGTGGAGAGATGAAAGGTGGTGCAAGATGAAGGGCTTCGAACATGGCAACATCTAAATAAAGAGAGGATCAGCAAAGAGTAGCAAATTATTCAGTAATGCTAATAATGTTGCCAGTGTACAATAGGAGTCCGAAAAGACTCATAAAAGAGCATTTAAACTAGAGATGGGCACGTGGGTGAATTTTAACTCACATTCAAATGTGAACCACTCGAATGTGAACCTCCCAAATTAACGAAAACTAATAAAATGTTAAAATTACGTTAAAAAAGTCACTAATGCCAGCAACATTTTTGCTGGGAGGATCCTTGCAGAAAATATGCTAATATCAGCATAACCAACTAGTAAATTCAGCAAAATGTTTGCTTAATTTTCTAATTAAGTTACTGACTTTACAGCCTTTTTTTTTTGTTTGTAAGATAAATTGTGAATGTTTAAATCAAAATTTCTCTAAATATGAAATTTTGCTATTTATTTTGTACTTTGAAAATCCAAAAATATAAAATCGGTAGTGTCCGACCGAACACTTTTGTTATCGGTATTCGGTATTTTAAAGTGTTATTCATAAATTTTACAAATGGAAAAAATGTTTATTGGCTTATTAGAAGCGTTTTTAAGTGCCAAATTTAAAGAAAAGTCCGTACACTCAGAATATTCTTACAGTAATTACATGTAGGTCATTCATAGATTGTTTTAACTGCTATTGTAATCACTTTTCTTTGAGAACCTGAAAAACGACTAATTTAGACAGTCATATTAAAAAATAACTAAAAGTTATAGTTGTTTTGACTAACAGTAAAAGTTGTTTGGAGTAGTTATTTTAGTATTTTATTAAACAACTACAAAAACAGTAATTTTGCAGTAAACAGTTAATTTTTTTAGAGTTATTTAAAAATGGAAGATTATGTCGAGTTTTTAAAAATGTTCGTTTATATATGTTATTATTGATATGTTCATAGTTTGCAAATGATAATTAGAAAATTTCGTTGTATCTCTAATGCATAAAATCGCCACAACTGGATAACATTTGGAATTTTGATTTTAAAGTCGTTTTATGTTAATTGTTTTTTATTGTTTTGTTGGTCGTTTTTATGGTTTATACATTCATTTAAGGTTAGTTTTTTACTGCTTCGGTAGTCGTTTTACTACCATTGTAGTTGTCTTTGCAATAGTTAAAAATGACTACATGGTCAGTCATTTTTGTGACAAATACAGTCATCGTCTTTTTGATTGCATTTGAAGTAATTTTAACTGTAATTTGTAGGCATTTTTACCTTCTTAATTTCCTGAGTGTAGTTAAGCAATGAATTCAATAATCGTTCGCCAAAATATCGACCAAAGCGGAAAAACTTCGGCGTCCGATTACTTAACTTTACAGCTGAACTTTGGCTTTTTCCATAATTTTTTAGTCAGAATAGTTTTAAAAACGGCTAAACAAATATGTTTTACATATCCAAGTTGGTCTGCATTGTCCCCCAAATACCAAAAAACCGACAAAATATCGGTTTCAGCCAAAGTATTCCGTCGGACACGCCCATTCACTCACAAATAATTTTGAGATATAATTTTATATGAAACTATATGTTGCAACTGTATAAAGTATAGTATATAACTATATCAAAACGTTTTTACTTCGGTTGCGATAAAATTTCGAAAAAATAAGCAAAATATACGAAAAATGGGGTGATTTATATAAATATAAAAACAGCGATAATACAAAAACTGCAAATGGGAAAAAAATGTCAGATTTGGGTTCTGCGTAGCTAACTCTATAAAAAACATGTGTTTCAATGGCAGGTTTTTCGCCTGTTGAGTAGTGTAATTAGTTTATTATTTAGCTACTATTTTCGGAATCTAAATACTTATTTTACTTGTTATTCTGATTCCTAATCTGTTTTTTTTTTTCTACAGAGATAATTTTTATTGTTTTTTTTTTTTTCTTAATTACTTAATAATTTTAATATATTTTTTTCCACAACTGTCAGTTTTTTATCTCGAAAGCTAAAAAAAATTATCTATATGTATAAAAGAATAACGTTACTCCCTCACTGACTGACGGACCGACTGAATGACTGATTCAACATCGCCCAGCCTATATCGCAGGAGCTATGAACTTGAAATTTGGTATGGAGGTCCATCGTCCAGCGTAGACGTCCGCTAAGACGGGATTTTAGAAATTCCTACGCAGAGGGGCTATAAGGGGAAGTCTCCCTCTTGGCGGCCTTAACAAACCCTCTTGGGATAGAAAGCTTAAAATTTCAATATGTGTTATTCCGGGTATGACCGAACCCCCGGAATGGTAGTTTTCGGAATCTTGCCCAGGAAACGTGGGTAAAATATGGGCTAGTAGGGGGAAAGTCTACCCCTTTTGCGGCCTGGCCAAACCTCCGAAGCAAGGAACTTGAAATTTGGTAAATGGGTTCCTAATCGGGAGTAGACATCTGTATAGAGCGGATTTTTGGAAATTTCCTACGGGGAGGGGCAGTAAGAGGAAAGTCTTCTCCTTGGCGGCCCTGGCCAAACTACTGAAGCGAGGCATTTGAAACTTAGTACGTGAGTTAATAAGCAGGAGTAAACATCTGTATAGATTGGATTTTGGGGAATGTCTACGGGGAGCAGCTCAAAAGGGAAAAGTATTCCCGTTGGAAGCCTAGCCACACCACTAAAGTGAGGAACTTGAAGTTGGTGAAGTGGGTACTTTATCACGAGTAGACATCTGTATTGACGGAATTTGGGCAATTCCCACATGGAAGGGGCAAAAAGGTGGGCAGTCTCCACATTGGCGGCCCTGCATGAATCCCGTTGGTCCTATATTTAAATTTAAAATATATGTTTCTTCGAATATGAACTAGCTCTTCTATAAACTTTTAGTTTTCTGTGAAGGAACGTGGTAAAAATAGTGGGTAACGTAAGTAAACCCTCCCTTGGTAGCCTTGTCAAACCGCCGAAGCTAGGAATTTAAAATTTAGGTTCCTTATCAGGAGTAGACATATGTATAGAGCGAACATGTGTATTGACGGGATTTTTGGAAATTTCTAGGAGGAGAGGCAAAAAGAGTAAAATCTGAACTATTTGCTTAACCAGGACAGACATCTGTGTAGAGCGGAATTTTGAAAAATATCGGTATGTGGGTAATTTAAAACGAGCAAAAATGGGCGGGCCGCCTACCCAAAACACCTTTGGAACTTAAAATGTATACTCAGGGACGTGGTAAAAATAGGGGTTAAAGTATGTAAATCTATCCCTTCTTTAACCCGCTTAAGGGAGGATCTTGAAATATGGTATGCGCGTTCCTAATTCCTCGTAGATATCCCCTTAGAAGAGATTTTTTAAAGGGGTATATTCTGCCAGTTGATGGCTTTGGCGGGTCTTTAATGTCTAAAAGTTTTAACATTTAAAGTCATATGTTTCTTTGGAATATGCCTAGATTACTGTAAGGTTTTTTTAGAATTTTCACGAGGAACGTAATAAAAACTATTGGAAAAAATAAAATTGAATAAGTTTGTTCTTCCATTTCCTTAGACGGGATTTTTGGAAATTCTTGCTAGGAGGGTGAAAAGTATCCCCAACTGATGGCATGCCTACCACCCTTTTAGTAAGAATCCTAAATTTGAAAATAAATAATTCACTGATAAGTTATATTTTTGAACTTTCTGAAAACCACAAAGTAAAACTGCGGGTTTATTTAGGAGAATGTCTGCTCCTAAAAGCCGATTGAAGTGATGATTTAAAAATGTTTACAGGGAGGGACAAAAAATAGGAAGTCTTCCAATCTTAACGACCTGCACAAACGATTTAGGCAAACACGCCTGAAATTTCAAATCTTTTTTATGAGGGTATCGGCTAATCTTCTTGAATATATATTTTGGTTCCTTTTAAAATCTTGATACAATATAAATGGGGGTTTAAAAGACCTATGGAATTACATTATGGTAGAAATCTGAAACTTAAAATCACAAAAACATCCTACTTAAAAGGTATAAACTAATTTCTTGAAACAAATTCCTTAAAAATAATTAATTTTCCAACCTAATATATTCCGATATACAAAACTACCGGTAACGAAGTATCGGGACTTTTAAGCTCGTATGAATATAAACAAAAAAAAAACAGACAAATATTGATTTTTTTATTTTGCCAAATAATGGCAGTTAAACCAAACAGATGTTGAAAATATTTAAATTTTGCAACAACAACAGCAAAACAAAAAAAAACTATAAATATTTATAATTCATTTTGTTTTCTTGTATTTACTTGAACATACAAATATGTATGACGATTCAAAATAATAAAATTGAAATAAAAATTTTAAAGAATATTAAAATGTCCTTGACTTAACGACATTCTCTTTTTTTTATTTTTTTGTTGAAGAAAAATAATCAAATAAAAACTCATCATTAATGTAGAGAAACTAATTGCGGGTCGGTGTACTGTATGTAGTAAATACGTTTAGTGTAATTAACTTTTTTTAACTCTAGCGAATAGCCGTATATGCCGGGCCTGCCATATGATTTTGGTAAATTATCGGTCAATTGAATGAAAAAAATCTAAATTTTATTAATTTTTAACGAATTATCTAGAAAAAAACAACGAAGTTTATAAATTTACTAGCTGACCCGACAAAACGTTGTTTGGCCTTCACATTTATTTTAATTGAAAGTCTGGTACCGCTACAAAGGTCGTGGTGGATTGATATTTCGAAGAAGACTGTACCCGTATCCAAGCAATACTGTGTAACAAAGCAAAATTTTTGATATTCACACAATTTATATGAAAATGACTAATGTTCAGAAAAAATCACCACCCATCTCGACCAAACGAAATATTTTTAAACGATTTTTTTAAAAAACCATCTCATTGCCATTTTCTACAAAACGTATTCAGCCATTTTTTATTTTATGCAGCCGTTCTCGAGTTATGGAGTGACAATCAAAATGTGCACTTCTTATTATATATTTATTATAAATTATTTGAGAAAAAATTCTGGAACTAAGCGCATTTTTTTTAAAAACTATTTCAGACACTTTGATTAAAAAAACATTCTGTGAGCAAACAAATATACTTACTAAAATTTTAATTTTTATATGAAAGTGGTTCAGCTTCTTTTTTGATTAAAAGTTTACTCAAAAGAAGATATCATATAAAAGTCATTAAAATAAAAGGCTTAATCTAAAAAGGCTTTAAATCTAAATCCTTTTGTAGAGCAGCCTTTTTTGAATTGTTCACAATATGTTAGAATTCAATAATATTTCTAGTCAATACTGAATTCATAATTTTCTTTCAAAAATTTTGTACTTTTTATGATTCTTTTTAGAAAACTCATATTTACGTCCAAAAAATTAGTAATTTTTTGACAATAAAATTTTAAAATTTAAAATATGTTTAAGATTTGTCTCAAAAAAGTAACCAAATTTTGCTGCTGGGAATGTTTGTTTGTAAGTCATTTTGAAAATGTTCAATCTACGAGGGCGGATCAATAGTCCGTGACTTTTCGAACTTCCCTCGTAGTTATATGAAATGCAACACTGCTCTCATCAAGTACCACCTGTTTATAGACTACTGTCAAATTTTGAGCAAGTTCCGTCATTTACTTTGCGTTTATAAGCTGATCAAACATACATCGTGGATTTTTTTTAAAAATGGAAAAAAGTTAATTTTGAGTGCTCATTAAACATTAATTTTTGCGAAAAAAAAAACCGTCAATCAAACCAAGGAAAAAGCATTGATAATTACTTAATATTTAAAATCGATTTCAATGTTTTCAAAAAGTGTTTTACTGGACTTTCCGTTGTGGTCGCACCAAATAAAAATGACGCTGAACGTTCTGGACGGCCAATTGAGGTCAATACACCCGAAAATTTCGAAAAACAATTCCACGTATGGCGTTGGCCGATCGAAGAGTAAAAGTGCGTTCGTTAGATTGTTGATTGCCATAGGTATTTTATATGGCAGTGTGGTTTCGATTTTAAATATCAGTTTGGTTTAAGAAAGCTGTCTGCAAGATGGTTGCCGCATTTGCTCTCAATTGACCATAAACGTAATCGTGTTGTGACAAATTCAAAGGATTGTTTGGAGTTGTTATCAGCAATTCGAATGAGTTTTTGCGGCGTTTTGTAACTGTGGAAGAAACATGAATCCATTACAACACTCCGCAGAGCAAGCAGTAGTAGTCTAAACAATGGGTTTCTCCGGGTGAACCCGGCTCCGAAGAAGGCAAGGAAGTTTGTCGACAATAAGGTGATGGCAACAGTTTTTGGGATGCACGCGGGATAATCCACATCGATTACCTTCACCAGGGAAAACCAATAAACGGCGAATATTATGCGAAACTAATTGGACCGATTTAACGAGGATTTAAAAAAAAACGACCCCGTATGACACGAGAAAAAGTTCTTTTTCATCAAGAAAATGCACGGGTGCACACGTGTGCAGTCTCAATGGCAAAATTCCATGAATTGGGCTAGGAATTGGTACCTCATCCGCCATAGTCTCCGGATTTAGCCCCAGTGATTATTTCCAAACCTAAGGAAATGGCTCGATGTAAAGAGATTTAGCTCCAACGATGAAATTATTGATCAAACAAATGCCTATTTTATGGACCTCGAAAAATCCTAATTTTGGAAGAGATACAAAATTTGGAGAAACGTTGGACTAAGTGTATTGAGCTAAAAGGAGATTATGTTGAAAAATATTTGTTTTTTTTTTTTGCAAAAAAAAAAAAAACTGTGTTTTCATTCAAAAAGTCACGGACTTATTGATATTGACCTCGTACTTTAAAATTATTGCTATGGATTAGTCATTTTGAAACCCCGTAGCAAAAAGGTTAATTAAAAATATTTGTAAATCATTAAGGATACTTGGAATAAACAGTTAGTCAAGATTTGGAAAACATTTGTAAAAAAATTTATTCGTTTTATGTCAATTATAGTTTAATATTGTGAATTTAAATAATTTTAACTTGACCTCAAAGGTATACGGTTCACAGTTATCCGATAGGCTTAAATTTTCACCATGTAAGTTTATGCCCAGTTTTAACTTCGTATTTAATATGCAATTAGTTAATTGCCATTTAAATTAAGTTGTATTTAAATACAGTTTCAGTTTTTAGTCTTAAATGATAATTGTTATTATTTGCGACAAAAGTATGGTAGCATCATGAAATGTCAAAAAATAATGATCATTATTCATAAAACAGCTGTTAAAGAATAGAAAAAAACAAAGAGAAAATATATAAAATAGAGAAATAAAAAAAATAAAATATAAATAGATACATATATAAATAGAAAAAAATAAATATATAATTAAATTAATTAATATATAAAAAGAAGAGAAGTGAAATTTCATCCGAAGTTGAATTTTTATTGGCTGCTGTATTTAAATTTATTTTTATTGTTTGTTTTACCACGCGGAAAAAACAAACGGTCAAAATCATATGTTATATTTGTACAATTTAAATAGACTTTAAATGTCCAAGATTGGTCACTTAAATATGATTTAAATTTTAAGTTAAAAACTGACATTTGTATTTAAATAGAACTTAAAGTCCAAATGTCATTTAAATACGAAGTGAAACAAATGGGCATTAGACCAAGTGGCACACAAATTTTGTATTGCCACCCTAATGTACATAAACATTTTTATTTCATACTATCTTAAATCGAACCATAAAAAGAAAGAAAAAAATGCATTAAAAGTGAAAAAAATAAAATTTTCGTTTATCAAATTTTTATACCAAAAAAGGGGAAACAAGTTAGTAGTGTGGTCAATAAAGTGTTTTTTTTTAATGCATTCATTATGAAGACAATGTTCCGTTTCCAACCCAGTGCGTATAAGCGCATATATTTATTTGTAAATATTGTAATCCAGAGTCAGCAAATAAATATTTGAAAAAAAATAATAGATGGAATTTTCAATAGGACTTTTTTCAAAAATTATATAAAAAAAA